>JADRCD010212409.1:21939-42140 GCA_019843815.1 Montemys delectorum
TCAGTGTGGGTCAGTGAATTCAGAATCAATCAGTGTGGGTCAGTGAATTCAGAATCAATCAGTGTGGGTCAGTGAATTCAGAAAGGCCTGTGGGTGGAACCCCAGTGACATCTGTAATTGGATGTAAACCTGGAAGACATCTTGGCACAGAGAAGCTACAGAGTGGTGTGAACTGGATGCACCTTCAGTTACTCAAAAAGTGGTGTGAACTGGATGCACCTTCAGTTCTCCCCGAGGCACACATCTTCTTTAGATCTCCTTCCATTGTTAAACTATGTTAACAATTATAACAAGCACAGCTTACCGTAACAATATAATAATATACCAGGTGCTATAGAGGACTGCACAGGCTCAGTCCTCACAGCAGCAGCTGGTGTGCCTAGTTCATTCTATTGTGATTACCAATTTGTAGATGAGCAGAAAGAGGTGTATGTACTGGTCTCTTTTCTTGCCATTGTGACTAACTTCCTGACTAAACAACAAGAGGAAGAAAGATTTATTTGGCTCATGGTCTTGGGTCACTAAGACTAAGAAGGCATGGGAGAGTAGAGCTATTCGAGAACAGCAGCTAGAAAGAGGAGGAAAGGGAGATGGGAGAAACAGAAACACACTGTAGCCATAATGGTTTTGTGTACTGTGTAAAGTTTACCCTTTGTGTTAGTCAAACTCAAACGCTGATTTTTCTGCCCTCATAGCTTGTCTCAATCCTGACACGGCTGTGTGATGCTTATACCAAGAATCTCCTGTCTCAGGTTTGTGTAAACAGTTCTTACCATTTATTCTCTCATTATTATTTATTCTCTCATTATTATTATTGTCAGTAAATGCTGATCACTCAATGGCTGGACAGAGGAGAGAATGGGGTGGGGGACATCTACCAGCCAGAGGATGGAGAAAGGGAGAGAGGGAGATTCAGATCAGCCAGGAGGATGGAGGAATTGGAGCCATGAAGAAGGGGTCCAGAGAGAGATTGTGGAAACACACCTGAAGCCCAAAGAGCCAGGCCCATAAGAAGAAGCAAATATATTGGATCATGGCTGGGAGGTAGTCAGATTAGCCTAGACGTTAAGGTAGATTATTTACCTGTTCAGCTATTGAGGGGCTGCTTGAAATAAATCTTGATTTTTCTCTGTGTGGTTATTGAGGACTAGCTTAAGGTAGAGAAATACAGCTTCTGGATTAATACTTACATTTATATTAAAAATAATTCATTTTATAACACACAGAGATTTTACTAATCTCTTAGTACTCCTGAATTCAATCTCAATTAGCAAGAGTGACCTGGCCAGTGTCACAGTCACTAGCAGAATTACAGGGCTCTCCCCTGTCCTTTTCTGAAGGATGAAGCAATCATTTTAAATATTCACATACTGAACAATTCACCTCGCAGCTCTGTGGCTTTTGAGTGTTCAGAGTTGTGAAACCATTTCCACAATCAATTTTAGAACACTTTTTCACCTCAAAAAAAGAGGTTCAACATCTGTTAGAAGTCACCCCATGCTGTCATTTCCCCTTGTACCTAAGCTTGCACAACCAGTCATTGATATACTGTCTCTACAGATTTACCTATTAGAGACACTTCATATAAATCAATCAATTTGTAATGTATATGTAATTTGTCAAATACAATTCAAATTGTATAATCATACAATATCTGATCTCTTCTAACTAGTTTCTTTTACTTAGCATAGGATTTTGAGGCTTATCCACATAGCCTGTTCATGGCGAAGTAACATGCTATTTCATGGATAAACGTTCAGGTTTTCCTGCTTATAGATAGATGGGCATATGGGTTGCTTCTACATTCCATCTATTAATCATGAAGAATGCTTCAAAAGGCAATCTATGTGGTTTGTATGAGGACATGTTTTTGGTTCTTTTGTGCTAGAATTGTCTGATCATATGACAACTCTATAAATAATCTTCTGAGAAATTAATACATTGTTTCAAAATAGCCACATCACTTCCCACTCTCAGTAACAGTGCCTGAGCGTGTGGCTTGTCCTGGTGATTCGTGACCCTCCTGATGCCAGCTGTGCTGATGAGGGTGAGGTTACCCCTCCCTGTGGTGATGGGTCGGCACCTCCTGGGTGATGATGCTGAGCATTCGGCATTTTGGTGTGTGTTTGCTGGCTTCTGTTAAAAGTCTTTGGGGAAATGTCAGCTGAATGCCTGCTATTTAACTGCTTTGACATTTGCCAAGGAAGACAGCTGTTCCTTCTAAGAGAAGCCTGTTCCATGGTGTGGAGGGCTCCTGCCCAGGTAGCTAGAAGGATCATCCATTACAGGAATGGAATTAAAGAATATTTAAGGAGATGAAGGGACAAGAAAATTAGCATAGCAAGGCCTAGAGCTGGTGAGCAGGAAGGAGCCACTGGAATGCGGAATGCTTGAGCCAAAGGACAAGAATCCCCCTCCTTTACACTGAACCTCATACTTAACAAGCCGCATCTATGAAAGAGGTTCCCTACCTGACTCATGGGTTACTACAGGTGCAGTTTGGAAACTACTCAAGTGTTGAGTCCCAAGTCAGAGCATTGCATGCAGAAGTCAGTCGTCTCATGTCTCAATCGTGTGTATCTTACCTTCTGCAAAATGCTCAGTGCTAAGCCAAGAAATAAACGAAGTCACAGAAGAGAATTGTTGTGAAAGAAATGAGAAACAAAGAGGAAGCTATTACAGCCTTGGGAGGTAGTGACTGGGCCTTACCTGGCTGGGTGAGGGAGCGATGTCCTGTCTCGAGGCTCCATGAAATATGTAGACAGCACCTCTGTTCTCCTCCTCTCCAGGTGCACCAATAGCCACATCCGCCAGACTGTCCCCATTCACATCCCCTAGCACTGTCAGAGCCGCCCCAAAGCGGCCCCAAGGATGGCCCTGCTCCCCATGGAGGGTGGCCTCACACTGCCACCTGCTCCTCTGCAGAGCAAAGACAGTGTCAGACCCAGGTTGGAAGACCTCCACCCATACCCAGATGCCACCAGTCAGGACCCTCTACCACTTACCACACCGGGCATGGGGCACACCAATACCTGCCCCCCTCGGGTCTGCTCATAAAAATGGGGGGCTCCAACCAGGACCAGGTCAGTGCTGCCATCTCTATCCATGTCCACAGAACAGAGAGATGCCCCAAAGTAGGAGCCAATCTGGGGGGGGGGGGGGGGGCAGGGGAGGCTCGAGCCTGAAGTCATCTAAGGACGTCCCCTCTTGCCAGGTCCCGCCTCTCTCCCAGCACCACAATCTCCTCCATAGGCCCCAAGCCCTGACATCTCCTTCTCTGCCCTGGCCACACTGCCTAGTCTCATGCTTCACTCTGGCTTCTTCCATACCAACCTGTGTCCCTCTGACTTCAGACTTGGGCCTCCAGTGCCTGGATTCCTGGGTGAAGATGACAACCTTCCCAGTGTGCTGGTGGCGAGGGGCCCCCAGGATCAGGCTGTGGACTCCCTTCCAAAAGGCCAGTGCTGTGGAGTAACCTGTGGGGCCCAGGCCTCAGCACCAAGGCTCCTCCTGTCTTCAGGCAGCTCGTCCCGTCCCTTCTCCTCCCACAGCCGCCTCTTACCCAGGTAAGCATCCCTCATGTCCACATCCTCCTGAGACATGTTGATGAAGGTGGGTCTCATATTTGGGGGGTATAAGAAGGCACCTCCAGACCAGCTGAAGCTTCCCACAGCCCCCAGAACTGGTCCATCCTGGGAGGAAAGGTGCCCAGGGCTGAGCAGAATGCCAGCCTAATTTGAAGGAAGACCTCCCTGGCTCAATATACCTATCGAGCTAGCACTAGCCTCCCCAGTGCCCCCCTGTCCACCAGCCTACATCTCCAGCCTTGATGGGGGTCAACTCACAGGTGTAAACACAGCACTGAAGCCCTCCTGGGACATCTCCAATTCAAAAGAACTGCTGCTTGGTGTCTCTGTACCTGGGGAAGGCAAGATGCTTGGCTTTCAAGAAGAAAGACAACATTTCCCAGGTCCATGGAGGCTTGTTAGGAGAATCTAAGATCAGAGACCCACAACGAGGCACGGTGCCTAGCTCACGAGGGTCTAGGTTCAGAAAGGGAAATCTTATGCCTGAGGATTCCTGAGGCAGGGAGCTTCATTGCTGACTTACCCTCAATGGCAAAGATCTTCTCCTTCAGCTGATTCTCAATATCCTTCAAAGCATCAAAGTTCTCCACGCTGAACACATATTCGTGGGAAGGCCTCGACGCAATGGCTGCTAACTCTTGCCGGGACTGTTCTTTGTAAAAGGCCTCTCCTACCTGTCCCCAGCAAATACCAACCCCGTGAGAATGGAAATCTCCTAGGCCTATATGTCATGTTACTGCTCCAGTCTGAGAACTCCCCCGTGGGTCCATGTTTTAAGCAACTTGTGTGATGGAGCTTGGCTGGCTAAAGTAGGGGACGACCTTGTGAATGTAATCCTACAACCACCCCCACTCTCTCTGGCCTCCCTTCTGGTCCTCCACAAGTGAACTGCTATGACATCATATGACCACCACCATGAACTCCACCATGAAGTCTGCCCTTCGTTCTCCTCCATCATGGACTGAGACCCTCCAACGCTGTGAGTCAAAATAAATAATTCCATCCCAGAAGAGGAAGAGTGTAAGGGCTGGAGGGGAAGGGGAAGCGCTGTGAAGTGCTGTCTTCTGGACATGACATGGCTGTTGCATTTATGAACTCTATACCAACTGTGGTTACCATCACAAGACCCACATAAGATCAGGCCAGTCCTCCAAAGTCCCACACAGATGGGAGAGACGACATCCAATCCTCACCCCATGGAGCTATTTGTGCTTCATAGCTGGCAGGGCTAAGTCACCCTCCTTGGAGAATATGGTTACTAGTAAGGTTTCCAGTGCTCTGGCAGATGACAGCCATAGCCATGAACATATAGCAGCACTGATTGTACTTGGTAGGTTGTTTTTAAAAACACACAAAGTTAGGAAAAGGAGGGGTTGGGGGACACCGGGGATAGTCAAGGGGAGAGAAATAGGAGACAGAGGGGGTATGTGATCACATCTCATTGCATACCTGTATGAAATTCTCAAGGAGTGAAAAATAAAATAAAAGACATCTCCCCCTTAAGCGTTTCTGTTGGATGCTTTTACCACAATGAGGCAAACGTGGTGGCTAAGGCATTACATGCACTATCACACTCCAAAAACTCTTCAGTCAGCCTTGGAGATTCTTTCTAAACGAGGCTCAAAAGGCATTAGGGAGTCTAAGCAATTGGGTTACAGGTCCCCAGGCTTAACGAGATTTCCCCCCGGCTCCACATCCCCTGCTCTAAGGCAGCAGGAGATGAGAAAACTGACTTCTACCTTTAGAGGAAGTTACTTCAAGAGGAAGTTACTGGAGGAAGTGGTGGGCAACCATCTTTGTGTCCTACCCCAACTGCATAACGAATGATGCCTGCAGCTTCTGCCATGGGGATGACATCATCATAATTCAATGTGTCCATTTCTTTCTTCCCATCAGTGATGACAATGAGGACCCTGGTGGCATCCTGCCGAGCTCCACTTTGGGCGGTGAACAGTTTTGTTCTGTCAAGAAAGAAGACAGTCCAGAGGTCTGTAGATAAAACTATACTGACTTCTGCTGACTGTGAAAATGGGGATATAGCCTTTCCTGTAGGGGGCCCCACTCCCACTCGGAAACCTCAACTGGCAGGGAGTCAACAGGCTACATTTCAGGTTCTTCCCATATCTCTCTTGGAAAGGCAAATGAGGCCCAAAGGGAGCCCTGGATGCTCTGGGAAAGGATGCATGGACTCACATGACATGCTTGATAGCCGAGGCTGTGTACGTGTACCCTCTCAGCTGCTTTACAGAATCCAATAGGCTTAAAGGGCTTGACGTGGAGATGAAGTCATTGAAAGTAAAATGTATCCGGAAGATAGAGGAGAACTGCATCAGGGAGAACTAAGAAAAGCACATGGGAGTGAAGGCTAAGATTCCCCAGGACTCCTCTAACATACCCAGAGAGCCTTCCCAACAGGCCCTGTGCGCCTTCCCAACAGGCTCTGGGCCTCACATTTCCTCAGGGACTTACCCGTGTGCTAGGTCTCTGAAGTTGGCTCATCACAGCTTTAACAAAGTCCAGCATTTTTCCAAAATCTGTAGAAGTGATGCTACCCGAGCCATCAATCAAGAACACGATGTCTTGGTCTTGCCTTGGACACTCTAGGAAAGGAGGTTGCTCTGACCCTCGACACTCACAAGATCTCCTGGCTTTTCCTGAACACACTTTCCCAATACTCTCCACCCACCTCAGTCTGACAGTCACAGCCCAGACCCACTTATGAGCCCTGTCTATGTCAGGATTCTCTCTTTAGTCCCCTAATGGGGACAAGGCCTTTGAGTCTCACAAGAGGCTACAACTGTGAACAATCCACCCCAAGCCAACCCAATGAGACAAAAATGCAAGCATCTCCTGTCCCAGTAGCAAGAGACTGAGACCCTTCTCCTTCCACATAGACTGTTCAGTTCCCCCCCAGAGGCCAGCAACAGTCTCTCCCCACAACAGCTCGGAAAGGACCATAGTCTGCGCCCAGTCCCTGTCCTTGCTGGTTAGTGCTACATTGTATTTTCCTTAGGTATTTTCAATGTCATCCCTGGTAAGAGCCACACACTACCTCTGTCTTGTGCTCAGTTTCAGGGTGGGTTCCCCTCCAGGGCAATATTAGAATTTTTATTCAGATGAAATTTTCCAGTGCAAGAAAATGAGCTCTGCCCTCTGGAGTGGCAGCAGGACCGTGGTTCTTAACTGCGGGGTTCTTTGTCTCCCCATAGAGTGGTGCTGGGAGTGCCCAAGAAGATCAGGCCCACTAACCAACTCTACGGCCTCTGTGAATGTGCCTACCACTCCTCCCAGCCCTCCCTTTCTGTGTCTCTCTCAAAAAAAACGAAGACAAGTGTTCGGACATTTCTGTCAGTGGAGCCTAAATCCAGGGGATTTGTGTAGGAGGTGCCCTTCCACTTCCCTAAGGGCCTCAGAGTGAGCATGAAACTAGAAAACAGCCTTAGTCTGCAGTTGGAAAAGCCCACACTCCTTCACCTCATCCTCCATCTCCATCAGCGCCAGAGAATCCAAGCCCCATGTCTTCATCTGGTAAACACACACTCACGCACGCACGCACGCAGGCACGCACGCACGCACGCAGGACCGCACGAAGAACATACGCATCCAACTCAGACTACACCTTCATCAGCAAGCCCCTAACCAGTCACTGGAAAATTAATCCCCTTCACTTTCATTCTGAGAGTCATAGCAGCTTATAGCAGCAGCAGCAACAGCATCTCAGGCCAGGCACTGGACCAAATGGGTCACCTTGTGTTGCTTGCAAAGTTCCACCCGTTACTAGTCACATCTGACAGATGCAAAACCCAAAATTCCAAGACAGTAACAGACTAGGAATCAGGCCCAGCAGTATCCCTCCAGCTGTACCACCTGGCAATGTAGTTTCCAGAGTCTCTCTTCCTTCCTCCCTTTTGGAGAAGAATCTGACCCACTGAAGCCAAGACGCACGTGTGTGGATTCCCTGAAGGAGCTGGTGGCTTGCTTACCCTGCTGCGCAGTTGGGAAGTTCTGTTTCTGCCTGAATGATGAACTCAGTAGAAAGCAGAGCCCTGTCAGGTATGTATTCTCTCTGCATGTGTGGTGCACAGTAGGACCACAAGCCTTGGGACAGAGAGGAATGATGAATGGAGCTTGTTCTGTTGGTCTACTCTCCAGCCCTGAACCTCTAACTTCCACAGTACCCCCAGCCCAGCAGCCCCGGGTTCCTATTCCTCCCCTCAAGGCCTTCCTGTAAGACCAAGAGCTCTCACCAACAGCTGGGAAGGGTTGGTGGCACCAGCGAGGGACAGGCCTAGGGACATGTTCACAGCCTCTGGGGGCACTGTGGAGATAGACGTGTGCATCGTCACTTTTGAGGACAGAAGATGTTATATAAGAGATGAGTGGGTCTCACCCCACCACCACTACCACCTGGCTAACAGAGAGGCCCCTTGGGTAAAGCAGACATCCAGATTATAAGGGAGCGGCAGCATATTGGGGGTACAATGGGTAGGCCCAGGAGCATGTCTGAGACTGAGTTTATGGACATAGCTGCAGCTGCCAAGTGGGACTCCTGGGCTCTACACAGGCCGAGTAGCCTAGGAGCTCAGCATTAGGCCTGAGGCAGGGCCGTGACTCACCCTGGAGGTAAATGGGCTCACATTTGCCTGTGTGGTAGCCACATTTGTAGAGGCCACCTATTTGGTTAGTGGCTTTCATTTCCTTTGGCGCTCCAACCACCACCCTGTGGGGAGATAGAAAGGGCTGCAGTTAGGAGCCATGGCAGAGAGCTGACTCTATCTCTGGAAAATGGAGGTTCAATTTAAATTCCAGGTAGGTAGTTTTTTGTTCTGTTCTGTTTTGTTTTGTTTTCTGCTTTATTCTCTCCTAATAGGAGCGTCCATTTCTGGCATTTATGTATTTTGTAAATATATGTTAGGTGGGCAGACAATTCCTTGTAAGTGTACAATGAAGTCTAGAGGAACATGCCCTGTGGTTTGCAGGCCACAGTGCCTGGCATTTAGTAGACACTTGGAAAATGCTATCTGAAATTATTCTAAAGGCCTGTTTTCAGGGAAACATTCATAACACCAATAAAATTGCCACATCCCATAAAGAAAAAGTATGCAGGAGATACCACCCGAGTGTGGGGTTGGGGAGGGACGGGACTCCGTACAGCTAGCGCTGAGTCCTCACCAGGAGCTATCATACTGGAGCACACTGTGTCCAAACTCTGCACCATCCATGTGAAAATGTGTCGGCCTCTCTGCATCCAAGTTGAAGCCAAGACAAGAAACAAACACTGGGGAAGCATGAGAAGCTTTAGAGACGAAGGTCCCTCCCTCTTGACCATCTTCCTGCCCCTCTCAGCCGCATCTCCCAGGCTCCTGATTCCCTTGTCTCTCTTCCACACTCAATACCCACAGAGCCCCTGGCCCTAGACTCCAGACTCGCCTCTCATCCCTCCTTCCCCTAGTTCATGAGTCACTTTTCACTGTTAAATTTCAGTTCTGTTTCCACAGAGTGAGCATCAAAGTTTGAAGACACATTTTTCCCATCACTATCCATGGAGCTTTGATGAAGGAGAATCCAGGAAAACTTGGAAACCATAGGAGAATTCTGAGTGTACCATGTAGTGTACGAGCTCTGCCTACTTCAGAAATCTGTGAGTTGTCAAGACCCACTTGCCTCACTCTCGGGATCTCCCCCAAATGGCCTCTTTGATATTCTCTCATGCCCTAAACTCCAGATCCAAAGCCTTTATGTCTCAGCTACCCCCTAACGTCAAGTCACTCTCCTTACCAAGGTCCTGATCTCTCAAGGCCTCCATCTCATAGGCCTGACTTACTAGGAACAAGTCCCCAGCCACTCTTCTCCAGGGTCCAGCTCACCCGTCAGCAGAAGACAGACTATCCAGGTACAGCTCATGACTGGAGAACAGAAACACCGGCTCTGAGCAACTTGGAAACAGCTGCCAAGTCACCACAGAAGAAGCAAATGAGAAGAAAGGTGGTCAGGAGGCCGGAGGGCAGGAGGGAAGTTGTCAGCATGACTCACAGGGGTGGGGGGTGGAGAGTTGAGACGAAATGGATGGAGAGGGACTGAGGCAGCCCACGCCCTCCCATGGAGGAGTTTGCTCTACTTGAAATGGCTTGGTGACATATTCTTCTGGTTCCCCAATTCTTGCCTGGATCTATGTAAAGTCCCTGATTGTCTCATCCCTCTCAGCCTTTTGTACTGGCAGAAGTTTCCCTTGACCTTGAAGTGTGAGTCAGCAGCAGGAGGAGAGAGGACAGATGCTGTCCTACAGGACCTTAGTGGGAGCCCTCCACTTCTGGCCTGGACTCAGTCTGAGTAGACTAAGAAGTAAGCATGTGACCCATGTGAGAAGCACAGACTGGCATTCATTCATTCACTCATTCACTCACTCATTCATTCAGTGAATTAGTCAACCAACATAATCAAGGGGGATGACCTGAGCCTTTTGCTACGGATAGGAGAAAACGCAACCCAGAGATCAGTGCAAAAGCAGGGTAAACCCTGAAGTGGGCCCTTTGAGAAAAGAAATGCAGAGACCACTAGAAGGATTACTCAGACAGCTTTCTGGAGGAGGCAGCATAGGAGCTGAGCCTTAAAGGCAGCCAAGTTCAAGAGAATACTAAAACTGAACTTCAGAAGCCATGGATATGTATGTTCATTAGCATTATCCTCCACTAAGCCCTACTTTGGAAGCTAACCCTGGCCCACAGCTAGCCAGTAGGCCCTTTCTCCTATCAAGAACATGCCTCTGGCAGGCACTCCAAAGAGGAGGTGGGGTAAGCATTGGATCACAAGTTCTGGTTCTCATTCCTCTCCCAGGAAAAATTTGATTGTGCCAGGCCACCAGAACATCCTTGGATGGAGGCAACCAGCAAAGAACTGGGGTGCTAAGTAGCTGGCATTTGTGACAGTACCTTTACAGCACAAATCTTCCCGATTTGGCCTGCTTTAGAGATGACTCTGATGGCATCTCGTTTGGCCTAAAGTGGCTAAGCTTACGGTTTCTGTAAAACATGTTTAATTGCTCAGAATGCAACTCGGGGTTGGGACTTTACAGAGATATTCAGGTGGTACCGTATGTGAAGTATTGTAACTCAAGACCCACATAAGCCTCAAATAATTTCTATGCCAGACCAGTTTCTCTTTAGGCACTAGCCAAGCTGGACACAAACTATTCTTATTAGAGGTGTTCTCCTTGTTTTTCCTCATTTCGTGAAGTGACTTCTTGCTGGAGGCCTTGTTGCACACTATAAAGAGTGAACACAACAGAGTGGGATTGGCAAGAGATGAGGCTGGACTGTCCTAAAAATGGAGAGGGATCAGGCAGGCCATGGGCCCTGGAAGTTCTGAAACGTTTTGATTTTTACCCCGCAGGCAGAAAGAAGTGTAGAGAAGTAATGAGGAATAAGATATTCACATTTGCCTTTCAGAGAGCCAGGTTTGGTTGATGTCCCTGGGAGCCTGCACTTTCCTGAAGAGAAAGAAGGAGTAGACCAGGAGAGAGGGGAGGTGGTAAGGAGGGACTAGGAAGAGAGGAGGGAGGGGAAACTGAGGTCAGGATGTAATACATGAGAGAGGAATGAAGACAAAAGAAAAAAAGAGGGGCTGGTGAGATGGCTCAGTGGTTAAGAGCACCGACTGCTCTTCCAGAGGTCCTGAGTTCAAATCCCAGCAACCACATGGTGGCTCACAACCATCTGTAATGGGATCTGACGCCCTCTTCAGGTGTGTCTGAAGAAAGCTACAGTGTACTTACATATAATAAATAATTTTTTTCTTTTTTCTTTTTTTGTTTTTAAATTTTTTTATTAGATATTTTCTTTATTTACATGTAAATTTCTCCTTTCCCAGTTTCCCCTCCAAAAAACAAACAAACAAACAAACAAAAACAACAAGAACAAACCTCTGTTGCCTCCCCCCTCCCCATGCCTGCCACCCCACCATCTCCCACTTATTGGCCCTGGCATTCCCCTACACTGGGGCACAAAACCTTCACAGGGCCAAGGTCCTTTCCTCCTATTGATGATAAAATTTGCAATAAATAAATATTAAAAAAAAAAAAGAAAGAAAAAGAAAAAGAAAAAAAAGAACCATAAAGTGAAAAGGAAAGAAAAGCAAGGACTATGAGTGGTTCATAATATCCAAGTCATGGAGTCAGCATGTGCCCATGTGAGGTACCAGCAGAAAGTGAGCTACCAGGGGAAATGCCAACATCTCCACATAGCATTGGACTGTAAAGGGCCAGGATGCTATCTTTCTGTCTTTGTTTATCTCTGGGCGCCAAAAACCATTGGCCAAGGAGCTGTAGTAATAGGAGAGAGGATGAGGGAATTGGGGAAGAAAAGAAAGGCATCAAGAAAGAGGAATCCAGCGCAGAGTCCACTGGACAGCTGGACAGCTCTGAGATCGAATCCTTCCAAAAGAAAGCTTTAGCCTCAGGAAACTGTTCTCACGTTTTCTGAGTCTTTCCTTTTTGTCCCCATGTGTACCGTTCTTTGTCCTTCCCTGAAAGGAAGGCAGGCACATGAGCAGCCAGCCCAAGGAACAACACTCACTACGTCTGGACCTGGACCTGAAGAAGACCATCAGTCAAGGTCAATATAACTGAAAGTCAGGGAGCAGAAAGTAGGAACTGCCATTGACTGTCCAGCATCCTGACACTTCTGCCCAGCTGAGACCCCTCTAACCAGCACTATGACACTTAGCACCACCAGACCCCCTTTTCTAATTAAGAAAGAAGCACAGGGAACCAAGTCCAAGAGACAAGAAAACTCTATCTCAGGCAGATGAACAGACAGTTCCTTCCCAGGACAGTGGGGAACCAGACGGGGCTGTTATACCAACAGACCCAAGCCAGAGATGGGACCCAGACATCTTAGAGAGGAACTTGAAATCTTGAGAGCCAGTTGAGGTGCAAGGTAGATGGATACACTTGTTTGCTCGTGTCTGTGTGCAGTGAGGCAATGCTTTCAGACAGTTTGGGGGATAAGATTGATGGCTTGCAGAAACCAGCCACAGGCAGCTTCAAAAGAGAGATGTCACAAACATTTGTTTACATCGATGGCCTTCCCTAATGAACCTTCCTGCTTTTGATCTCCCCTTCCTGTATTTGTCTCACGTTCCCTATTTGAATAAAAATAAAAGGGGTCTACCTTGTGTTTTGAGACAGGGTCTCTCTCTGAACCTGAACTCACCATTTTAGCAAGTTCCAGGGAGACACTTGTCTTTGTTGACAGGCACTGCAGTCACACACATGTGTGGCCATGATATAAGATGAAAATGTTACATTGATGTTATAAAAGATCTGCTAAACAAGCCAGGAAATATTAAGTCACACAAGGAAGAAATTTAGCTAAAGGAGCACTCTAAGCTCTCTTATCAGGAAGGAGCACAATTCTGCCAAGAAGACAGGATGGCCCCTGGGCTAACAGCTGCCTAGTAAAACCAGGATAGCTGTGTCAATATTTTACATTGTAAATCCCCCTATTTCTCCAAACAAGCAAACCTTGGAATTTCTGCCTCTGTGAAGCATGTTTAGTTGCTCAAATGCAACATGGAGCTGTGAAACTATACAAGCTGATGTGGATTTTTGTTCAGTACTAACTCTCTTTGCATTCACCAGAATAAGTCACACATGATTATTAAAGAGTTTTCCTTATTTTTCCTGAGTGTGTGAGTATGTATAGAACATATGTATACATACACAGGCATGTGCACACATTAATTAATTAATTAATAATGCAGTAAATTACTTTAAAAACAAAAAAAGGATATTCCCAGAAAAGAAATCCATAGGGATTTATCTAATTAAAGGGTTTTACATATATTGGATATATTAGATCAACACAAAGCATCTCTATTACCCTTGATTACTTAAGAAATAAAATTTCAAGTGTTTTTACAATTTTTAAATTCTTCAACAAATATATATACATAATTCTTCAACAATTATATATACATATGTATGTATGTGTGTGTGTGTATATATATATATATGCACACATACATACTAACAATAAATATATCTTGATCCTATCCATCCCAAACTCTCCCCTCTTGCTCCCTCAAGACAACCTTCAATATATCTCTCTCCTACCTTCATAATCCTTTTTTTTAATCCACTGAGTTCAATTAGTACAGCCTGCATTCACATGGCTGTAGGCTATTCACTGGAGCATGGGCAACCTACCAATAGCCACACCCCCACTAAAGAAAAATGACCTCCCTCACCAGCTATACTACCAATAGCGTCTCAGCTGGGGCTGAACCTTCACAAGCCCCTCCCATCCATGCTTGATCCTACACAGGTGGCCATAGCTATGACTTCATAAGGGTGAGAGCTATGTCACATTCAGAAGATAGCATTTTGCACACTCTTCCCAACCCTCCAGCGCCTACGCTTTCTGTTCCCTCTTCTGAAAATGTTTCTTGAACCTTAGGGTTGGAGTGGGCACGTGACTTAAGTGACCTCTTTAGGGCTAAGCACACAACAGTCATTTATCCTTAGCACCATGACCAGTATGAGTTTCTCACTAACCACTACCATGGAAAAACAAAAGCAAGCTTCTGTGACCAGATTGAAAGCATCACAGACCTATGGCAGAGTTCAGAGATCAAGGGTGGGGTCCCATGAGTCCTTTCCCCTTCCTTGACTAATTGTAGATAGTCTTGTGTGGACCCCATCCAGGTAACTGGCATTGCTGTGAGTTAGAAATTGCAATGATTTTATTTATTTATCCAGAGAATGGCGTTTTGCAGTCTTTTCACACTGTATTCCCGCTCCTCCCCACTTCCCTCCTACTTTTCTGCAATGTGACCTGATCCTCACAAGGGTGGCCTAAGTGATCTTTTTAGGGCTATGCCTATGTCAATGGCTCATGTTCTGTGTCTTAGACACCCACGTGTCTCTGTATTCATCACAAGTTGGTTTTCTTTAATGTGTTATGGGAATGGAGAGATGGCACAAGATACAGTGCTTGCTGCACAAGCAGGAGGACCAGGTCTCCAGCATCCACACATATGCTGGTTGGGCCTCATGGTACACCTGCATCTCAGTGCTCAGGACGCTGAGAGCTGGATCACAAGAATAGCTAAGTCAACAAGCTCTGAGTTCAAATGAGAGACCTCACTTCACTAGATGAGGTAAAAAGCAAACAAGAAAAACCATGGAATCACAACTCTACATTCACACATATATCACATGCACATGCAAAATATACATTTCCATTTTAAATAAATAAATAAAGTAAAAGTGAAGTGACCACAGATTTTGTTATTCAGTTCTCTTCCCCATTTTTTCTTATTACAAAAAAATTACATATAACAGACAGATGTAGTGGTGCATGCCTTTAATCCTAGCACTCAGGAGCCAGAAGCAGGTAGACCTATATGCATTTGAGACCAGAACAGCCAGGACTACATAGAGAAAACTAATTACATTTTAAAAAATTATCAGGAAAAGATATCAAGAAAATAAAATAGAACAAACCCAGACAAAAAAATAAACCAAAGTAACAAAGTAAACAGTTTATGTCTCTAGTCTTTCAAGATGTAAGCAAAGTTTAATTAAGAAAGAGCAAAGCAGCCGGCAGTGGTGGTGCACGCCTTTAATCCCAGCACTTGGGAGGCAGAGGCAGGCAGATTTCTGAGTTTGAGGTCAGCCTGGTCTACAGAGTGAGTTCCAGAACAGCCAGGACTATACAGAGAAAAAAAAAAGAAAGAGCAAAGCTTGATCCACAGAATCAGGTCAGTAGGTCATACTCTTTTCCTATTTAAAGTTAACCAGTAGACGGGCACTTTCATAGTTGAGAATTTTAAATGTAGTATGGGATCACTTTGCCTCCTATGTTTTGTCTAAGATAAGCCATGGTAACCATTTCCTTTGATACAGAATTTTATTTTCTTGGAAAAAAAAAAAAAAAAAAAAAGATGGCTTAAGACCAGAGACAGACAAGAGGGGAGAGTTTGCAAAACTCCACTTTTTAATATTTATCTTTAGTTCTGTGATGGTTTGTATATGCTTGGACCAGGGAATGGCACTATTAGGAGGTGTGCGGCCCTGTTGGAGTAGGCGTGGCACTGTGGGTGTGGGCTTAAGACTCTCATTCTAGCTGCCTGGAAGTCAGTATTCTGTTAGCAGCCTTCAGATGAAGATGTAGAACTTTCAGCTCTGCCTGCACCATGCCTGCCTGGATGCTGCCATGCTCCCACCTTGATGATAATGGACTGAACCTCTGAACCTGTAAGCCAGCTCCAATTAAATGTTGTCCTTTATAAGACTTGCCTTGGTCATGATGTCTGTTCACAACAGTAAAACCCTAACTAAGACAACCTCCAAATGTTTATTATTAATTTCCTATTTTCAATCTTCTTCTAACTTAGATGTAGTATCTAAAACTCTTATTAATTAATCAATAAGTTGTAATTTTCCTTAAATTTTTTTAAGATTTATTTACTTTTTTATTATATGTAAGTACACTGTAGCTGTCTTCAGACACACCAGAAGAGGGCATCAGATCTCATTACAGATGAGCCACCATGTGGTTGCTGGGATTTGAACTCAGGACCTTTGGAAGAGCAGTCATTGCTCTTAACCGCTGAGCCATCTCTCCAGCCCCCCTTAGATGTTTTAAATTTTCTTTTTTCCATTGAAAAATACCTTATACAATCCATTTTGATCGCTTTTCCCCTCCCCCAACACCTCCCAGATTGTCCCCACCTCTCCACCTACCCAACTCCAAGCCTTTTTTTTCTCTTTAAAAACAAGCCAACAAACAAGAAGCTAGAAACAAACATACACACACACACACACACACACACACACACACACACCAGAAACCAAACTATACAAATAAAAGACCCATAAGACATTTTTGTTTGTTTGTTTGTTTTGTTTTTTGTTTTTTGAGACAGGGTTTCTCCGTATAGCCCTGGCTGTCCTGGAACTCACTCTGTAGACCAGGCTGACCTCAAACTCAGAAATTTGCCTGCCTCCGCCTCCCAAGTGCTAGGATTAAAGGTGAGAGCCATTTAAAAGCCCCCCAATAAAGCAACTTGAGACAAAATGTCTACAAAAAATACCATGAGTTTGTTTTGTGCTGGCCCTCTACTCCTGGGCACGGGGCCGCCCTGAAGTACGGTAAATATCCTTTGCCCACAGGTATCAACTGCAGATACCTTCTCAGTTGGGGTGGGAACCCTCCATTTTCCTCTCTCAGCACTGGGATCCCATTTGACTTGAACTGTGTGTGCTACCAGTCTCTGTTGTGTCTGGAGGAGTTTCCTTAGAGTCATCCACCACCTCTGGCTCTTACCGTCTTTCTACCTCCTTCAGTCTGTCTTTCCACCTCCTCTTCTGCACAGATCCCTGAGGGACTGTTTGATGAAAAGGCCCTATTGAGACTCCCAAGTTTCTCACTCTGCATATTGCCTGGAGATGTTACAGCTCTGAGGGGAAAGGCTTCCCCTGAGGAAATGATTCAGCTCTGAAGGGAAAGGTATCCTGGCAGTCATGAGCCAAGGAATACCACAAAGTCATACCACACAGTAAACCTCTCACAGAGATTGTGTCACAGGCAGAGACACAAGACAGGGGGCTGCCTCTGCTCCAATGAGAAGCAGCAGGGAACTGAGCAGGAGGATTTCTTGGAGGAGGAGTTTTCTAAGGTGGAGATTTCAAAAGTGAAGATTTCTAGAATGACATTTCAAATAATCAAGGGATCGGTGGGATTTTGTGCTCAGGGATTTGGTGGGTTTTCAAACTCGAAGGCGGGCTCCTATCTTCTACCCTGTGTTGTCCGGTTGTGAGTCTTTGTGACTCTCTCAGCCAGCATCAGAGAAACTTGTTGCAATCGATGGAAATTAACAGCAGAATGTCGTTAGAAGGTCATGTTACTGCTATGTTCCTTTAGCAGAACAATACTATTTGGTTTGCCCCTAGATCCATGGCCTATCCATTCCCAGGTGCTTGGCTACCATAGAAATAAATATCAGGTATGGATTCCACATAATGGAATGGGTCCTAAATCTAATGAAAGAGTGCTTGGGGGGAAACCAAACAAACCAACCAACCAGTGGTTGGCTACTGCCGGAACGTTTGCGCCACTGTTAAACCAGCATATCTTGTGGGCAGGTCACCTTTGCAGGTTGCAGGGTTTGTAGCTGAGTTGATGGTTATTTTCTTTTCCCGGTTGAAAGACTCCCGTAGGGAGACCCTCACTCAAGTCCCGGGAGAACAAGCACCCAGAGAAACACAAGAGGCCAACTTGATGTAAACACACGAGGTAGTTTTAATAGCGGAGCTCCAGGTGGGCCCATATTTCACGCAGGAGACAGAGGGATCAACCTCGAGGCTCAGGGGTTAGGGGTTTTTATAGGAAGGAGGTCTAGGGGAACAAAGGAATTAGCATAGCCTATAGATGATTGGCTAATTCAAATCCAGCTAGAATACGTGAGGATCAGAGCATAGGGAAATTCCTAAGGGTGGTATTGAGGCAGCAGGGCATCTGGCTGGCCTCCAACCATACCTCATCATTCAGTTGGGTCATCTTGCCCAGACAGGTCCCTGCTTGCCTGAGCCCACCCAGACATGTCTTATCTATCAGTTCTTGGCCTGCTAATTCCCAGAATGTTCAACAGCTTGCTTGCTCATTCCCAGGCCTATGTGGGCAAGCTTGTGCTGGATTTTCAGACTTGTAATTCTTCTACCTGGCCAGCACAGGTCCCAAGCTTTAGTTACTCCTTTTCACCGTAGCACAGAGTACCTTCTCAAGCCATGAGCTCTAATCAGCAGGCGTGGTGCCTCTAGCAATGCCCCAGCTCAACCTTTCCGTGTTTGATGCGACATGTACACAGTTTTCAACAGCAGAGCTTACCATTCAGTTTGCAGAGAGAAACTTTAGCGACAGCCTGAGGTATCTGGGGGTTTCCTTGGTGGCCCTTTGATTAATGACTCTGCTAGATGGAGCCTGTCTCAGGAGATTTCACTTACTGGTGAAAGGGGTCTATTTGGGGCTTTGTCTCCCACATTGTTAGATGACTCCATTTAAATTTTTTTCAGACCACAACACCCAGAGGAAGCTCCACATCCAGGCGCTCTGACACACCCAGGATCAGAGAGCAGACCTTGGGCTCAAGCTCTGCAGCCAGTCCCACAACACCCAGAGGAAGCTCCACTCCCAGGTGACCTAACAAGCCCAAGATCACAGGATCCCAGAATCACAGGATCACAAACACAGCTTGACTCTGAGGAGTTCTGACACAACCAGGATCACAGGAAGGACAGGCTCCAGTCAGATTTAGCAAGGGCAGGTAGCACTAGAGATAACCAGATGGCAGGGGGCAAGCATAAGAAAATAAACAACACAAACCAAGGTCACGTGGCATCATCAGAACCTACTTCTCCCACCATAGCAAGTCCTGGACACACCATCACACCAGAAAAGCAAGATTCAGATATAAAATCGTTTCTCATGGTGATGATACAGGACTTTAAGAAAGACATAAATAGCACCCTCAAAGAAATACAAGAGAACACAGGTAAACAGCTAGAAGCCCTTCAAGAGGAAACACTAAAATCTCTTAAAGATCTTCAGGAAAACACAATAAAACAGGTGAAGGAAATGAGCAAAACCATCCAGAATCTAAAAAGGGAAATAGAAACAATAAAGAAAACAGAAAGACTGAAAACCCTGGCCATACAAAACCTAGGAAAGAAATCAGGAATCATAGATGCAAACATCACCAACAGAATACAAGAGATAGAAGAGAGAATCTCAGGGGCAGAAGACACCATAGAAAACATTGACACAACAGTCAAAGAAAATGCAAAAAGCAAAAAACTCCTAACCCAAAACATCCAGGAAATCCAGGACACAATGAGAAGACCAAACCTAAGGATAATAGGTATAGAAGAGAGTGAAGATTCTCAGTGTAATGGGCCAGCAAATATCTTCAACAAAATTATAGAAGAAAACTTCCCTAACCTAAAGAAAGAGATGCCCATGAACATACAAGAAGCCTACAGAACCCCAAATAGACTGGACCAGAAAAGAAATTCCTCCAGACACATAATAATAAAAACACCAAATGTACTAAACAAAGAAAGAATTTTAAAAGCAGTAAGGGAAAAAGGTCAAGTAACATATAAAGGCAGGCCTATCAGAATTACACCAGACTTCTCACCAGAGACTATGAAAGCTAGAAGATCCTGGGCAGATGTCATACGAACCCTACAAGAACACAAATGCCAGCCCAGGCTACTGTACCCAGCAAAACTCTCAATTACCATAGATGGAGAAAACAAGATATTCCATGACAACACAAAATGTATACAATATCTTTCCACAAATCCAGCCCTACAAAGGATAATAGATGGAAAACATCAACATAAGGAGCAAAACTACACCCCAGAAGAAGCAAGAAGGTAATTTTTCAACAAATCCACACAAACCTAATTCCACCTCTTACAACAAAAACAACAGGAAGTGACAATTACTTTTTCTTAATGTATTAATATGAAAATTAATATTACCAATATATCCTAATCGATTGAAATCCAATAATATAAGGAATTAGAAATTTGTTGATTGTCATCCAATG
>JADRCD010212410.1:6886-20208 GCA_019843815.1 Montemys delectorum
CTCTCTCTCTCTCTCTCTCTCTCTCTCTCTCTCTCTCTCTCTCTCTCCTTGTTCCCTACTCCTTGAATGACTAAACAAGCTCTAAGTACAAAGGAAAACTGAATAAGCACATAAACAAACATATAGAGACAGAGGTCAGAGGTACTGATTGAGTCTACCCCTTCCCAGGCATCATTATTCTATGGAGAACATTCTCCTGCTTTGAAACAGGTGTTAGCATCTGCCAACCTTGTAGGACAAATAGAGAAGACACAGCACCACCATACTCATCATGGATGACTTGTTTTAGCTCTATAGATGGTATAGCCAGCTCCACACAGAACTGTATTCTAAGGTCTCTCTTGACTATCACAGTGGCAATGGCTTCAGCCACCCTAGAAGAAAATAGAAGCTATCAGAAGTAACTCACAAATAGTAGAAGTGCCTTTTGAGTTTTGACAGACCACAAAAAGTACTATTTTTAGAGAAATTGTGTAAACTTGAACACATGAGCTCACCTGAGTCAATCTGAAAGAAGTCATTAGGAGAAAAGTGTTTTCATGTGCAATTGTAGAATGTCTGCTTCAGGACAAAGAAGCTGAAGAGACACAGAAAATTTCAGAATTTCAGAAGGAGGTTCAACTATTATCATAAATTCAACCCTACTAGTTTATAAGGCTAATATTAGAAAACACAGATCTACAGGTTTGGCCAGCAACCAACCAATGTAGATGTGAATGCTTGGAGCCAACCATCAGACTGAGTTCAAGGACCCTGGTAGGAGAGCTGGTGGAGGAATGGAGGAATGGAGGGAGATGGTAACACCATAGGAAGAATAACATCCATCAGCTGGCAGTATCATCCAGTGCTCCCAAGAACTTGACCAAGGAGTGTACAGGGAGGGATCCAGGATTCCAGATACATATATAGCAGAGAATGGCCTTGTCATCAATGGGAGGGGACACCCTTGGTTCTGTGGAGGTTTGATGCATAGGGGGATGCTGGAGCAGAGAGGTGGGAGAGGGTGGGGGTGTGGTGAGTACCCTTATAGAGGCAAAGAGGAAAGAGGAGAGGGTGGATGTGGAATGGGGGGTTTGTGAAGGGGTAACTGGGAAGTGGGATATCATTTGCGATGTAAACCAATGGAATGATTAATTAAAAATAAAGGAAAGAAAAGAAAACACAGATCTAGTACTCATTGTAGTGAATAATTTGATTTTATAGACTCGTGTTTATTATTCACATTTAATTATATGCATAAACACGATGACACTTTACTCTCTTATACATTATAACTAAGAAAGTGGAATTCTGACGATAAGCTTTTTCTACTTTCCCTACCCCCAAATGATGGTTTTTCAAAGCCTAAGAGTATATAGCAACACTAAATGACACATTGAGACCCATTGCAGCAAAAAGAGAGGCTTTGTGAGACACCTTCTTCCTAGATTTGGCCAGATAAACTTCTACAAAGTGGCAAAATTACTGGTGGGGAAAAAAACTGCTCCTCCTCAATATGAAGTCAAAGAAAATGTAATCAATGGAGTCATGGTTGGTTTTTATTATCAACTTGACATAGACCAAGAGTCATTTGTGAAGATGGTCATGACCCCTAGTGAAAAGGTAAATGCCAATGAACATAACAATAAAATGACTCCTAATGATATTGCCACACCCAGAGACACTGCATCACTCAGCCCTCCTCAGGTAAGCTTCTTCTTACTGAAAGATGATGACCAACACAGAGATACACAGCTGGACAATGTACAGAGAGTGAAAGAATTTGGAATGCTCAGTCCTTAATGAAGCGTCTCCATCAACCCCCTCCCCTCAAGGCTCAAGGACTTAGTGGAAGATGGAGTTGAAAGTCTGTAAAAATCAAGAAGTGGTAGACATGTTCTATAAAATAGTGTTTTCAAGACACAATGAGAATTCATAGAGCCTGTCACAGCATGCACAAGACCTTCACAAGTTCAAACCAGAAAAATTCCCATCAGAGGGATGGGGAAGTAAGCACAGAGACCCATCCCAAGAAGCTATTTGCTCTTAGCAAATAGCTAATGGTTGCTAGCAGAGGGGGAAAAACAGTTTCCTTCAATGGCACAAGACTGTGTATATAAACCACACTCCAGGGCAGAGCTCATGGTCAGCAGTGATTGACCAACAATGCAAAAATCTGTGTTTTTTTTTTTATTGCAGTTTTGTTTTTTTATTTGTTTGGTGGTTTTGTGTTTTGCTTTGTTGTTGGGTTTTTTTTTTTTAAGAAAGAGGGAAAACATGATGTGTGTGGGTAGGGAGAGACAATAGAGCCTGGTAGAGTTGGTAAGGAGGACAAAACAGAATCAAAATATAAAAAGTATGAAAAATGTAGCTTAAAAATGCAAAGAGCATGCTATTCAAACATTCATGATCATCTATAAAAACATTCATAATGACATACCCATCCATTTGTTAAGCTTTATTGAATTTAATATCTGGGCATTTCATAATGTATAAATTTACCTTATTATGAAGAGATACCAGAATATAACTTTCCAGTGTTCATCCTACCAGAAATACTAGTTTTAACTATCCATGCAGAAAAATATGTTCATAAATGTTAAGAAGAAATTCAGACTAATCATCTGAATATATCACAGAAACCAGAAAAGGCCCAACAAAAGAGGAGAAAGACACTCTGACAGCCCCTATGTAATTAATTAATAACTTATAGAGATCTATTGTATATGGCTGTCATAGTTTTCTATATAGAGTTGTGATAAAATATTGAACAAAATTAAGTTGGGAAGGGAAATATTTATTTCTTTCATCTTACATTACCATATTATGATCCATCATTGAGGGAGGGAACTCAAGTAGGAACTTGGAGGCAGAAACTCAAACAGGGACATGGAGAAATGCTGCTTACTGCCTTGTGCTCTCTGGGTTGATCAGCTCCTTCTCTTATACATCCCAGGTTCACCTGCCTAGGGATGGTACTGCCCACAATAGACACCCTCTTCCTTCATCGATTAGCTATCAGACTTCTTTAGTAAAGGCTCCTTACTTGGGTGACTCTAGTTTGTGTCACTGTAACAAAAACTGACCAGCACAATAGGACAGTCAATAAGTTACTGTACACCTGAAAGTGTTGAGCAGTTTAGAAATCTTACTAGAAATAAATAACAAGCATGGTAGATCAATGTGTTAGCTACTTCATTCCTTGTCATTTCTCTTTCTATACATACAATGGTATAGCCTTCCTCATAAATGTATGTAATAATACTTTTCAAGTGTATTTTAGCAAAACTAGAAGAAACATGACTAACACAAAATTATCTGAGCACAGTCATTAATTTCTGTCTCTTTTGATTGCCAATTTCACAACATACCCCCAGTACAGAATAGGTACTATATAGACTGAATTTTTGTGTTGTTAATTTAAATTGTCTTTAGGTGTTTGCATCCTCATTTTTTATTGTACTAATTTCTAGTATTCTTCATTTTATTTTGGTGTGACTGTGTATGTGCATGCATGTGCACCCATGTGTGTATGCATGTGCTTGTGTATGTATGCATGTGTGTATATACATGCATGTGCATAAGTGAGTGCATGCATGTACAAGGCTGTGTATATGCATTGCACTGGTATGTGTATGCATGTGCATGTGTATGTACATGCATGTGCACAGGTATATGCATGCATATGCACAGGTATGTATATGCATGCTCACAGATGTGTGTATGCATGTGCATTGGTGTGTGTATTCAAGTGCATGTGTGTGTGTATGCATATGCCTGTGTGTGTATGATATGCATGTATGTGTACATGCATGTGCACAAGTGTGTGCATAGATGTGTATATACATGTGCATGGGTATATATATATGTGGATGTGTGTAAACATGCATGTGCACAGGTGAGTACATGCACATGAATGGGTATGGGCATGTATATACATGGGTGTATGTGCATGTGCATGAGTATGTGTGTACATGTACACAGGTGTGTATGTATGTGGATGTGTGTGTGTGTACAGGCATGTGCACAGGTATCTACATGCACATGCACAGGTGTGTTTATGCATATGCCTGTGTATGCATGTGCATGGGTGTGTTTTTGTACATGCATGTGCACAGGTGTGTGCATTATGTTCATGGGTATTTATATGCATGTGCACATGTGTGTGTGTGTGTGTGCATGTTCATGGGGGAAATAAGGTATCACTCTGTATCCACTGAATGAGGCTTTCTTTTCACTTTTGTTCCTAAAGGAAGCATTTTATCCTTTAGTCTCAGTCCAAGCCCACTGTGAGTAAATAACAAAACATGAAGAAAACTGCCATATCTGCTGACAACATCAATCCAAAATAAAGCTGCTTCCTTGGGGCCAGACTACAATCACAAGATAAGGATGGTTCATTTCACTGGTCTGCTGACTTGCTATGAACTAGATATTTAATAAAGTTAAATGGAAAAAGAAAATTGCCTTTATCTTTCTCTTGTTGTTCTAAGAGATTGCTTACATGGTGGTTTATGAAGAAAAAGTGTAAGATAATTCTTTCAACCCTGTCCATCTCAGATAAATTAAAACGTCCTGATCCCCTGTTCCCAATGTATAATATTACAAGCTCTATGTACCTCGATTGTACTCTGGCAACAAGTCCTGAGAGATGCACATCTCTTCATCTTCTAAAAGTCAGTCCCAAGAGAAAGGAGCATTTGAAAAGCAGAATGAGTCATGCTTCTTGCGTTTTTATAATTAAAGAGAGATATACAAAAAGCATACAAAACCAAATAAATTCCATGAGATTAATATTCTAAGCTTTTGAGTTTTTCATCTCTCGGTCTCTCTCTGTCTCTCTCTGTTTCTCTCTCACATGTGCCCTCCCTCTTTTCTCTCTTTAAAAATTAGAAGCATTTCAGCTTAGAAAGCACTTATTTTTTGAACTTTAACCTTTTATGGGTTTCCACTTTTTTGTTTGTTTTCTTTTTCTTTAGAAAAGTAGAGCATGAAGACCTTCTAATCCTCCTGCCACAGACTCCAGAGTTCTGGAATCACAGGAGTGCCTACCAGGTGCGTCTTTTTTAATACTTCATATTAAGTGTATTAAGTGAAAAAGATTATTTTCAGTGCGGAAGACCTTTGCAGTGAAGACTCACTTGCTGTATTCTTGTGATTTATTTGTGTCTTATAATGGTGCCTTGCCCCCCTTTCTCTTAAATTCATCACCAGGTTGTCATTCAGCTCAGGACCATTCCTCATCTTTGCTGAGCCCCCTAATGCATCTCTAAAGCTCAGACTCTGAGGCTGAACTGGTGTTGTTCATAAACCAAGCCTATAACACCCTTGCTCAAATTTCCTCCATTCTCTCCAATTCCAGTAATACAAGTCTAGACTACAGTAATACAGAAGTAGCCCAGGCTTTCTCCACCACTTGCAATTTCCCACAACTCTTTAAAAATTCTATATTTTTAAACTTGCATGATATTTAGGAAAGTAATTTTTTTATAATCACAATATCAAACTGCAGAGCTCATTAACAATGTTTTTTAAAAAGTGACTGGTTAATTGTATTCCCTGTCCTGTTTCTACAAAATACCTTTTTCAATGGTAGCAAACAATCTTCCTCCCCAAACCAGTATGCTGTGAAGAAGTGGGCATTTAAAAGGAATACTGTTGACCAATGTTCCCTGCCTTCCTTCCCTAGCTCTTCCCTCTTGGTAACCATCATTCAATTCTTGACTGCTGTGCACTCAACATCTTAAGCTCTGTGTATAAGTAACATTATTTGTTCTCTATACTTGGCTTATTTCACTCAGCATAATGTCTTCCAAGTTATTCCATGCTGTTGATGGCAAGATCTCCCCCTTTAAGGTTGTGCACTACCTGGGGTGTATGCATGGTGTACAGACATAAATATGTTTATGAATACATGTACATATTATGATTTATTTATTCCTTCATCTACCAAGAGACATTTAGAGCTCTTCCATACACTAACTAGCATTGATAATACAATAATGCAATAATGAAGGATCCCTTTTTGCCAGCCTAATTTCCTTTGGATATACTATTCAATATGTTTGATCTGTTTTTAATTATTTTTAAATCCCTGACACCTTTATATTCAATGGCTATATTAATGACTTTTCTCACTACTGTAATCAAAGACCTCAGAACAAGATAATGAAGGAGAAGGTGTACCAGAGGGTGCAATCTAATTGATGGAGAAAGCATGGAAGCTATTGTTGGTCAGACCACATTGGTAAAAGCTTGCATGAGTTGCTTTCTCAGATCTTGGCAGATCAGGAAACAAAGTTTTGGACTAGAGGCAAGATCTTATAGCCTTCAAGGCTTGGCCCTAGTGGCCTGTAGACCCTGTGACCTAACAGCCCTACAACCTTCCCAAACACTATCATCAACAGAAAAACAAGCATTTATTCATGTGGGATTATGGGGGGCAATTTAATGTAAATTATGATAATAGTTATAGAAGCCCATGTTCCCAGCAACAGAGACAACAGACAAAAGTCCAGTTTTCTGAAAATTCTTGGTAACATTTGTTACTCATCTTTTTGATAGCAGCCATCCTATCCAAATTGATGTGGGGGACATCTCACTCTGGTATTCTATTTCTCTAATAGTGAGTTGTATGGATTTCCTTTTCATGTTGGCACTGCCTCATTTATGTCACCTTTGTAGCTTCTGCTTATTCTTAAATAAAATTCTGCTGCTATTAAATTATATTCATTCCTCTTATGTTTTTAATATAACAGCTTAATACTTTATCAAGTAGATGGAATGCACCCTTTCCCCTAACTTCCATGTTGCCTTTAATTTTATTAACTGTTTACCTTGCTCTCCAAAAGCTTTTAAGTTTCATGCAATCACATATATTGTTTTTGTTTCCTGACTTATTAACATTCAAAAGATCATGTCTGAAGCCAAACTGAAGTGTTTCTGCTTTACATTTTCTTCTAAGAGTTTTATGATGTACAAATGTTTAATATGTTCTAATCTTTATGTGTGGAGGAAAAGTGATATACTTTATTTTGATTGTGTATATTCAGTTTTCCAAGAAACACTTGTTGAAGAGACTATCATTTTCGGTTGTGTGTAGTTGGCAAGATCATTCTACCGTATAAGCCTTGATTTATATCTCTGTTGCTCCAGGAATTTGATTTGTGTGTGTGTGTGTGTGTGTGTGTGTGTGTGTGTGTGTGTGTAGTCTGTTGAGTGCTATATCTGTTATATAAATTGAATGAGGGGAAGTATGTGATTTATAACTTGGTTCCTTCATAAAATTGTTCTGTTACCTTAGTTATTTTGTGCTTCAAAGTAATTAAGAATTTTTAAAAATCTGTTAATATATCACTTTAATTTATTCATAGACATTAAGTAAATAAATAAACAAATTAATTTAATTTAATTTAAAGTGTGAACCTAGTCCATCTAGTTCTCGCACCCAAGCTCATACACATATCCCTTCTTCATACAGTTCATTTGCCTTGATTTTGCCAGGCTGTTGTGCAGCAAACTTAACCAAAACTAGGACACTGGCAACAAGCCATCTGGATCCTCCAGCCAACAGAAATAATGAGCTAGAAATTATCTCTTTTCTTAATAAACTGCACAGTCTCTTTTACAGCAACATAAATGGATTATAATAGGTAACATGGGCACTTTAACATTATTACTTTTAATACATAAGCATGGACTTTTATCGACAGTTAATTCCAACTTCTTCAATTTCTATTATTAATATTTTAGTTTCTGCATACAGATATTTTCTGCATAAAGATATTTCACTCCTTGGGTACATTTAGTCTTGAACATTTCACTCTTTTTTTTAACTTAACGTTTTGGGGCTGGCAAGATGGCTCAGTGGGTAAGAGCACTGACTGCTCTTCCAAAGGTCGTGAGTTCGGATCCCAGCAACCACATGGTGGCTCACAACCACCCGTAATGAGATTGGAGGCCCTCTTCTGATGTGTCTGAAGACAGCTGAAGTAAAATATGCCAGAGCAAGCAGGGCTGGCAGAGATCCTGAGATCAACAGCAGCCACACACATGATGGCTCACGGTCATCTGTACAGCTACACTGTACTCATATACAAAAAATAAAGTTTTGCATTCATTTATTGATTTGTGTATGAGTGTGTGTGTGTGTGTGTGTGTGTGTGTGTGTGTGTGTAAGCTTGCATGTGCCACCATCTGTTGAAAAAGTAGGAGAACAACTTTCAGGAGTTAGTTCCCTCCATCTACCACGTCAATTCCAAAGATCAAACTCAAGCAGGCTATCAGCTTGGCAATCCACATCTGCATCCAGTGAGCCATCTAATGTCTCACAGTCCTCCTAAGTGCTTTGGGTTTTGTTTCGTTTTGTTTTGCTTTGCTTTGCTTTGTTTTACTTTGTTTTGTTTTGTTTTGTTGTTATGGAGTATCTCATATATTACAGGCTTGCCTCAGATTTGCTTAGAAGCCTATGATGATCTTGAACTTTTGATTTTCTCACCTCCCAAATTCTGATATCACATACATCACATAGATATACCCTGCCTCAGGTATCCCCATAAATACTTTATGCTATACAAGCCATCAAACCCAGGACTTTATAAATGCACATGTTCTGAATGTGTCCCAAATGTCCTACTCATTTTGATATTTTCTCAATTATATGGTTTCAATCAGTTTCTGGGTCTCTCTCAAAGGAAATTGATCAGCTTATTTGGTGCACTTAGCGGAGATAGAAAGCCAGGGTCCTCCTATTCTAAAATTTTACTGATGTTCACTTCTCAATGAATTTTAAAAATTAAGGGAATTTCAATATCACTTAGAAAAATAAAACGTGAACTGTATGACTGAGTGCTTAGATCATTCTGCCTTTGCTTCTGTCATCTAAAGTCGTCAGATAAGATAAAAAAAATAAGATTAAATAGTGAAGAAACCAGTTTCACAAATGATAGGATTATGTACACAAAAGGATAAGAAAATAAATAATTAGAGGAAGAACTAGTAAGCTGAAAAATAACTTAGTATAAAAGTTATAATTTTTACTGTTAATATTGAATAGAAAATTTCATTTCAATAAGGTGCCATTTAATTCTTGTAAGAAATAAAAGCATTCCTAAGACTACATACATGGAAATCTGCAAAATTTCATGCAAAATCAATAGCATGAAAAGTATTATGAATCTTTAAACATCTTGAGCTTTATGAATTGGGAACATTCAGACAATTAAGAAATCCTCTTGACTTTTCTTGCCTTGTAGAACAGCATGATCAACTGTGCAGCCACAAGCCAAGTGAATGGAAATGGAAACCTAAAACTGAGACAGAGGGAAAGACACGCAGGCTTTCTACTTCATGATTTTTTTTTTTTTTTTTTTTTTTTTTTTTTTGAGATCTTAAAAACAACAAGGTCTGCAAGAACAGAACATTACTAGGATTTGGCTTGCTGCTGATATTTTAGCAGTGACCTGAATCACACTTGGGCTGTATGGGCCCAGCTGGAGTCCCAGGAGGCTGCGGGTGTGCCAGCCAGGAGGGTAAAGGCTTGAATCTCGAATCTAGAATCTCCAGTCTTCAATCTCGAATCCTGACTGCTGCACACTGTCTCTCACACACACACACACACACTCCACTCAAGGTCCCACCCATCCTTAGTAAAATGCCCAGTATGCTAATCTTCTGGGCTAGTAGAGACATGTCTCTTTCTTGCTAATTCCTAGGAGTGGTTCAGCTGTAGTACCAGACTGAGAATGAGGATTATACTTGACCTTGCCCTGGGATAAGTCTCTCATTCTGTAAACTTCCATGCCCTACCTACAAAGCTGAAGACAATTAGTCTGGATGGGTAACATTCCAAGACAGGGTTTGGCTAAGATGTTGGAACTTTGGTAAAGGTCAGAGAGCAATGTCCCATTTTGTCTAGCTATTAATAAATCATATCTTGGTGGCACCTAGCACTCGAGTTCGCAAGGACATATCTGGGCTACCTCTGAGTTAGGGGATACCATGACTGACTGAATACCTAGGAGGTACAAACTCCCTTTGAAGTCATAATGCCTCTTGTCTGGGATCAAGCTTTTACCCCTGATATTGCCGACATAACTGGAGTAGACGAGTGGGCGTGGCAAAAAAGCTCTCTGAAGCCTGTTGTTTTCATCAGATGAAGTCATGATTGCCTTACAAAATGTTCTTTAAAGATATAGCCTATCATAGAAGATTGATTCTTCTACTCCATACCTATTGCATATGGGTAACACTAATTAATGGATTTAGTAACCATTAAAAAAATAAGATATAGTCTCTCCTTTTCCGGCTGCAACCATGGAGGTCGTTCCAGAGAAGAAAAGGAAGGTTGCCACTGTGCCGGAAACCCTTAAGAAAAAGGTTCCTGCTGTGCCAGAAACCCTTAAGAAAAAGGTTCCTGCTGTGCCGGAAACCCTTAAGAAAAAGGTTCCTGCTGTGCCGGAAACCCTTAAGAAAAAGCGAAGGAATTTCGCAGAGTTGAAGGTGAAGCGTTTGAGGAAGAAGTTTGCCCTGAAGACACTGCGAAAGGCAAGGAGGAAGCTCATCTAAGAGAAGGCAAAGCACTATCACAAGGAGTACAGGCAGATGTACCAGACTGAGATCTGGATGGCCAGGATGGCAAGGAAAGCTGGGAACGTCTATGTGCCCGCAGAACCGAAACTGGCGTTTGTCATCAGAATCCGAGGTATCAATGGAGTAAGCCCAAAGGTCCGCAAGGTATTGCAACTTCTTCGTCTTCGACAGATCTTCAATGGCACCTTTGTTAAGCTCAACAAGGCTTCAATTAACATGCTGAGGATTGTGGAGCCATACATTGCATGGGGGTATCCCAACCTGAAGTCAGTAAATGAGCTCATCCACAAGCGAGGCTATGGCAAAATCAATAAGAAGCGGATTGCCTTGACAGATAATTCCTTGATTGCTCCATCTCTTGGTAAATTTGGCATCATCTGCATGGAGGATCTAATTCATAAGATCTATACAGTTGGGAAACGCTTCAAGGAAGTAAATAACTTCCTGTGGCCCTTCAAATTATCTTCCCCACGAGGTGGAATGAAGAAAAAGACAACTCACTTTGTAGAAGGTGGAGATGCTGGCAACAGGGAAGACCAGATAAACAGGCTTATTAGACGGATGAACTAAGGTGTCACCCATGGTATTTTTGTAATCTGGTCAGTTAATAAACAGTCACAGCTTGGCAAATTGAAAAAAAAATAAGATATAAAGTTGGAAGGGGTTGGAGGGAGAAAACAAAGTTAGAGATGGTCACAATTATTTCGTAAATGTATGCAATTCTCAAAGAGTAAAAATATATATATAATAAACAAATATAAAATGGTTAAAACATAGCATATAAAATAATGATTATGCTTTTCTATTGTCATTATCCTAAATATAGGCCACAAAACTTAGAATTTCCTAAAGATACAGAGAAGTGTCATTGACACAGCACTGTCTTCTTTGCCAAGGTTTCTAGACTGTCAGACATTTTCATCCTATCAGCTTAATAAGCATAAAAGGTCATTAATCTAAAGTTATTACAGCAGATTTCCATGGGAGGATAAGAAGTCACATAGAAGTCATTCAAATAACCACAGAAGCACATGCCAAATTGCTGTGGTGCTCCACATGATCTCTATGGACCACTTATTCTGTACATTAGAGCCATACTTGAGGAAGCTCACCATTGAAAAGCCTTGCATTTTCATTTTGAAATTTTGTTAGGTGCACAGGTAATTCTCAAAGCACTGTCACAGAACATACAGGAGCATATATACCCCTCTTCCATGAAGATGCCTACCTTACTTTAAAGCTTGAGCATGAGGGACATGTCCTTCTCCTTTGTCCATCATTAGTTCAGCAAGCGATAGTCTCTATTTTCCCTGTCTTAGTAATTACTTTCAGGAGACTACCTGCTGTAGTATCGTAAGAGTTTAATACTTTATGTTTAGTGGCAATCAAAATTCTATGATCTGTAAGACCCTGAGGAGCCTTAGCTTACCGGAGACCCCCTGAGTGAATCACATGGAGCCTGATCAATGCAAAGAACATGAGGATTTTTATTTCAGTGCACTGAGGCCATCCCTAACCCTCAGGAAAGGAGGCGACCCCGCACAGCTTGCTCAGTGAGTTTTTATACAATTTTCAGGGCAGCAGCCATCAGATATGATGCAATTGAAACAACAGTGTGACTCTTTAAACTGATTGGTCTTCAGGGAATGAGGTGGTAAGGAATTCCCTTTTTGTGAAGGTGGGCAAAGGTCCACCCTGTAGAATGTGTCCCCACCCGAAGGTCAGATCTCACCCTGTGATCTGAGGAATTTTAATTAGCCTTTTCCTTCTAGAGAGCTCCACCACTTTCCCAAAGTTCCTGAGTCTATCCTATTAAGAAAATTTCTGGCCTTCTGGCATTTTTTCTGAGATGTCCCTGCTTACTCAGATTCCACAGATCAAGATGATATGAAAACGTGGTAGCATTGACAGAAATGTCTAGCTTACAATGGTCAATGTGAAAGCAAGTAGTTTTCCTTGTCTTATCTCACCTCTGTCTAAATCCCATGTGTTTGACTCTGACTGCATATTAAGCATTGGGGAAGAGGAAATAATTTGGGCTCCCAAGAAATTCTGTATCTTGTAAAAACAAACAAATAGACATAATTTTTATACAATCTTGTAATTTTTGGTAAACTATAGGAATTCCCAAGAGAAAGACTATGTACATCAGCAAAGTAATGACAAGAGACTTCAGGAGTACAGCAAAGCTTTAGTGGATTGTTCAACTAGAGAATAAAAATGTGTCAAAAAGTTTTCTACTGAAGAAAACTTGCTAGTAGATAGAATAGACTAACAACGTATGAGAACATAAATTCTACAGTTGGGTAACTCGTGAAAAGAGGAAAATGTCAGGTACAGATTAAGAAAACAAAGCTCTTGGGATGGTCAAGTGTGGGTCATAGGAGCCTCATGTAAGTGGGCAGAAAATGAGCATTCTTTGATGGATTTCTTTTCTAAAGGTCAATTTTATTTTGGATAGATTATTTTCAGGCTGGTGACTGGATTTCAAAAAGGTCAAGTTTGAAAAATGGGAGACCAATTACAGTGGAGGGTGAGAAACAATTAGAGAATCTCAAGCAGGAGAGTAGGTGAGTTGGCCAAGCTTACAGAAATATTTAGGAATATAAATTTGGGAAGATCTGAGGTATGTAAGATAATAAAAAAGTCTGAGGCTAAGGCTAAGAAGGCTTTCTTGGGTTCATTGGTTAAGGCTTGAGTGGATGGGAGAGAGAGAGAGAGAGAGAGAGAGAGAGAGAGAGAGAGAGAGAGAG
>JADRCD010212410.1:20218-57364 GCA_019843815.1 Montemys delectorum
AGAGAGAGAGAGAGAGAGAGAGAGAGAGAGAGAGAGAGAGAGAGAGATTCTAAAACAGAAAATGTAAAAGGCTTTAGGAGCAGATGGAGATTCAGGATGGCAGATTCTGAGGTTCACCAATTATATTTTAGAAAAGAAATGGGCACAGCACTTCACTTAGAATTTGGGTCTAAGAGGGAAGGGAGTTAAATAGAACTCTGGAAACAGCCAATACTTTGAACAAATAGAATGTAAAAATATATTAAAAGCATTCCTCTAGAGGAAAAGAGTCCTCTGATCAACATTAGGGGAAGAGAAACATTAAGTAATTGAATCCATAGATCTAGTGAAATTTCACTCTAAAACAATGCATATTATCTCTCATTTTCATAAAGGACTTCAAAGGTGATGTTAGCTTAATAGAGATGAATAGCCCTCAACCAAACCTTAAAGTCCATCTCCTAGATCATGTACAGCATCATACTTTTAAAAAGCATATTTTTTGTGTGACCTGAATAGGGTGTTTTATTTTTCAACTACTTCAACTCTTACTGCTGTGTGACAAAATTTTCCTGGGGAGATGCTACACTGTAGAATTTTAATCCAGTAACATATCTTCTCTGGCAAGGGACCACATTCAAAGATATAATCTAGCAAGGATGTAGGCATGCTCTACATTACAGTATGATCTGGATGGAGTACAGTCACCCTTAGCACACCCTTTTTATCCTTAACAATGAAGGATAAAATGTAGAAGGAAGCACCCATGTTTGAAAGTGGCATCTAATTGAGGGGCAAACAAAGTGATAAATCAGAGAAAGGTTTGACAGAATGAATCAGAGATAGGATACACTTAACTGTCCTCAGAACAAAACAGGGAAGAGAAGTTACTTAAGAACAGTGAGAGAGAAGAAAGAGGGTTTGAGTATGGTGGGTGATGGGCGGTTTGTGTATATGGGAGTTTTCCTGGCACAGTTTTATAGACAGGTTACAGAGTGAACAAGCCAGTCATAAATGAAGAAAGAATGAACCAGAGGATGAGAGGGAACCAAAAGGTTAGAACATATTGCCAAAGTTGGTATAAGGCCAGACAAAAACAATTCAGACAGAAGCCAAGAGAAGCTATATTAAATCACTGACCTTGTATGGAGGCTAGAAGCTTCTAGCCCTAGGCCTGGCAATAGCTAGAACAAAGAAGGAAGCATTCTGGGCTCAGCCTAAGCCATGCATTTGCACAGCTTATGTATGGCTTTCATCTCTTCACTTCATCTGATGAAATAAAAGTGACATTTACAATGTACACACATTTACTCACCTGTGATTAGGATCGCAAAATAGATCAAAGGTCAGATACCCCATAGTCCAACTTAGTAAATCACTGGATTTCATGGATTTCACTGAGGTTTCTGTAGGAGCAGAAATTATTCAAAGACAGTTGAGTCACCAAGGCCCATCCTGGCTCAGGTGACAGGTGACAAAAGCTGGGACCATGGAGCATACTATACAAGACAGCTTGGCAGGTAGGAGAGGTCTTTTCATTGAGCTTGGTGAGTCTAAGCCTCTTCCAGGCAAATGGGCTGGTTTCTGCTTCTTCCAGGAAGCTGGTCCTGTCTCACAATCTTCTTTGTAGTTTGGCTTACCTGAGAGTGACTCTCAGCAGCCTTTACTGTCTATTCTTGAGAGGGAGGGGCCTAGGAATCTCAATGGTTTCAGGGACTTTCTGAATCCATTAAGAGTTGTTTATCTTGTTTACCGGACCGAGCGGTGGTGGCGCATGCCTTTAATCCCAGCACTTGGGAGGCAGAGACAGGCGGATTTCTGAGTTCGAGGACAGCCTGGTCTACAAAGTGAGCTCCAGGACAGCCAGGGCTACACAGAGAAACTCTGTTTACCTTCTGTCTTAAGGAGCTTTTCCAGCAGGATAGACTCTTTGAATCACCGAGAAAACTGATGCATAGCACTGACTAGTATAAAATTTAAGTAATAGGTTTTCTGAATAGATCCAATCCCTAATAGAGTCTCATCTGGAACACAAATCCATCTCAAGACTAAGAAAAAGGAAACAAACAAATAAAAAAAAATGGTGTTCAGTCCAATGGATGGCTGGGATCCTCTACTTCTGTATTAGTCAGGCACTGTCAGAGCCTCTCAGGAGACAGCTAGATCAGGCTCCTGTCAGCCAGCACTTGCTGGCATCCACAATAGTGTCTGGGTTTGGTGATTGAATATGGGAAGGATTCCCAGGTGGGGCAGTCTCTGGATTGTCCTTCCTTCAGTCTCTACTCCATATTTTGTCTCTGCAACTCCTTTCATGGGTATTTTGTTCCTCCTTCTAAGAAGGATCAAAGTATCCACATTTTGGCCTTCCTTCTTCTTGAGTTTTTTATGAATACCGAGCATTTCTATAATTTCTTTCAAATTAAGAATAGGGTGAATTTATCAGATCTTCCCCAGGATGTGCCTTCTATTTTCTCAACAAATACTCCAAACCTTTCACCTTAGGCACTGTATTATGTGTTTGCTGCAGACAGACAGAGTGAAAGGAAAGATCCAACATCCTAGGGTCCTATCATATGGGAAAAGCATGAGTAAAAAAGTCAAGTAAACTGGTACTCTAAGAGAATGCACAAGGAACAAGCAGGCAAGAGGGCCACAGCTTGAGACTTCTGTGCTAACAAACCATCACCTTTAAAGAGGACAATGTTCTAGAAAGTAACCCTTTGTAAATTAAATGGTTACATTATCCAGCAACTCCTTGAAAAAAAAAAAAAAAAAAAAAAAAAAAAAAACCACATTTTACTATTTCTCAGTGTATTAAGAAAAGTGAGATCATTTGGCTTGGTTTGAGAAAGTTTGAACTCGGCTTTTGTCTTCAAGAATTGTAGTAATAAAAAAACAAAACAAAACAAAAACAAAAGCAAAAAAAGAATTGCAGTAATATTCAGCAAGAGAAACAATAGTGGTTCCATACTGTGAAGCAAAACAGAGGACATCTGTTACCGTTGTAAATTGTTTACAATGTTACTGAACAATCTTTATTTGGAAACTGCAATGTTTCTTGTAAGCCAATGGAGATTAAAATAAGCTGTGTATATGTTATTTGTAGAAAATTTTTATTTATAAGGTTAGATCTTAATGCACAAAAATAATTTTCAGAATCAAGCTTGATAGCAGAGTTTAGGTAGGAAGATCCCAAAGTGAAGGTTAGCTTGTATAATTTAACAGGGTCTGTTCCCAAACTACAAAGTAACAAGGAGTCAAGAAGATAGTTCATAATGGAAAGGCACTTGATTATCAACCTAATGACTTCATACACATGTAGACACACACATATACATTATACATATATGTGTGTATATATCCACATATTATTTTCATATATTTGCAATAAATATATTGCACCACCACCACCACCACCACCACCACCACCAGCAGCAGCAGCAGCACCACCTTTATCTTGAACTTCTGTTTCTCTTGTTTTCCACATGTAGAACCACAAAAAGATATTTCATGAATATTCTGCATGCAGTGAAAACACATCCTTATCTTTGACAGTTTGGGTGTTTTATTTCCTCTCCTGTACTTCATTTTGGGCACAGATGAGTTTCTCCATATATCTACATTCTTTGCTCTGCTGCCCTGGAGATACATATTTAGCAACCAACAGAAAGCTTTGGAGGCTGAGCAACCTTAACTCCCATCAAGCTGAAGTCAGAGGACTGGTGCTAACGTCAGTTTCACTGAGACTCATAAGGTAGTAGCCATAGCAACATCATTTCCTCATGACACAGAAATGCTACATTTAATATTTTTAATAGCGAATCTGAAGGTTAGATTACCACCCTATTTGTCCTCCACCTCCATTCAGGTCCCTTTTCATCCACAAAGAACTTGTTGGGCATAAAAGATCACTCTGGATTTAAGAGGAAAAATACACAGAATAGAATTACGTATTGGAAAATAGTGCTAGAGGATTTAGGAAAATCTGAGGGAAATGATTCCTGAAACTAGAAAAATATTACTTGACTCCAACTCTGAGCACTTGGAAACTAGTTATTTAAGCTTGACTGTGTAAATTCAACAAAAGTTTTGTTTAAGGGTCCAGCAAAATCCAGTTTTAAAATTCAGCCACACAGGCAAACATTTGACCTCCTTGTGTTTCTCATTTTCTTTGAGGACCAAGTTTGAAGGAGATCAGTTACAATTTTGAATGCTTTTCATTTCTGTGGAGGTGGTTATATGCAGGTGCAGATGCCTAAGGAGGCCAGAAGAGAACACTGAATTCTCTAGAGATGGAATTACAGGGGGCTGTCAGCTGTTGAGAGGGGAGCAGAGAAGGAACTCAGGTCCTCAGTAAGAGATGTATAAGCTCTTAACTACTGCTCAACTTCCCCACCCTACAGTTATCTTAATGATAATAATTGAAGAAATGGAAGGGATAATTGGTAGTATTATTTTACTAGAAAAAGGGAAAACTGATTACTTATATTGACATTGTCTCTTCTAGTCTATCCCCTTTGGTTTGAATGCCAAAAAATGCATCTTTTGCAGTTATAATTTTATTGCAACTATATAAATGTTTTTAAAAGATTTGGGGGGATTCTAAAGTAAGCTTTCACCCATGAGGCTGACATAACTCTGTCATGACTAAATGCCTGTTTCGTCAATACAGTAGAATGAGCCTCTTTGGAGCTTGCATGGCCCATTGACTAAGTACATAATTAGGTAAGAGATTTCCTGAGGTTGTGTTCAAGCCAATTATAGCACACATCAGGTGAATCAGGAGATACTAATGAAAATATTCAATGCTATCAGTTCAACAAGTAATTCTTCTGTAATGTGTCCATTCTATTTGAAAGGTTTCTGAAATTAATGTGTATCAATCAAACAATCAAATGACAAAAACACATAAGAGAGCGTGAAAAACCAGGCAAATGTATAGTGTGGAACTTCATAGGCCCTGCAGGATAGTGTGTTTTCCTGTTTGCATCTTGCTTCATAATTATAGGTCAAGTCAATGAGAGGGAAAATAAGTGTTAGCTATGGGAATTAATTTAATATGTCTTATCACGATGTGTATTTTCAACTATGTAGCTTATGGATGTGAAATGTAGCTTCCAAGCTAAGGTAAATACTTTCTTATAAAAAACAATAACAACAACAACAACAACAACAACAACAAAAACAATTAGCTTGCCTACAAAGAGCTAAAGCTTGGGTTCAAGAAATAGCCAGTTCTAATGAGGTATAGCTGATTTGACAAATGGCTGACATTTCCAAATACATACAAAGCCATTGGAGTAAGCAGAGCAAATATTGGTGACAAACCAATCATTATAATTACAAAAGGATGCTAACATATATCAATTTCTACTTTTAGTGTTCTTTTTCATTTGAGCCTATGTAACATTTTAATAATAGGATTAAGATAATCAAATGCTATATGTTTTATTTTTTATTTTAACTAAAATATAATTACATCTCTTTCCCCCTTCCCTTTCTTTTCTCTAGCCCTTCCCATGTATCCCTCCTGTGACTCCTCTCTTTCCTCTTTCCATACCTTTTCATGTTCTCTGTCCCTCTCAAACAGATGGTCTCTTTTTATTTGATTATTATAGTTAATAATATAAGCACATAAATAAATAAATATAACCTGATGAATTCATTTAACATTGCTTGTGTGTGTCTGATTCCAGGACAGACTTCTTGGTATTGGATAGCTGGTTAGGGGGATCATCTCTCAGAAAGACTAATTCTCTATCTTTCCATGTTCATTAGTCACCTGTGTTGGTCCTTGTCTAGGGATGTGGCCCTATGAGATTTCTCCCTTCTCCTATTTGTTCTCTCAATAGCTTGCCTATTGATACTATTATTTTCAGGTCTTGCTTAGGTAGCCATATTGTCGAGGTATAGGTATGGCTTCCATGCCATTTCTAGGAGACATAATCTCACAGCAGACTTTCTGGTCTCCTGTCTTTTACAATCGTTCTGCCATTTCTTCCTTGATGTTCTCTGGGCCTTCGGTACAGGCTTTATCTGTTGTTTTAGTATATTCATTAGATAGGTATAGTTTTGTATATTACATTGTATATTACATATTGTATATTATCAATATATGCTTCCAGAATATGTTGTTATGGCAGTAATTGTGTCTTTTGACCTTTCATTCATGCTGGCCACTGAAAGTTCTTTCTTTACACCACTGAATCAAATTAACTTTTACTATATGACACACAGGAATTTACTGTGTTTCACCTTTTCTATTTTCCTCATTTTCCCGCCATACATTTTCTCTCAGCTCCACATGCTGCAAGCCTGCTTGCTTTTCCTCTGCTACCAAACATCTCTATCTTCTTTAACAACAGTTTAAATCTCCTATCTGCCAATTGATCCTTTTACAGAGGTTTCTTTCAACAGCACATCAACAAGGAAGCCTTCTTTAAGTTGTACAAATTGTGATGTTTCTCATGAAGATCAAACAAGAACCTGCCCTTTACCTTGCTGTATGAAGTATCTTGGGTCTTGTGTCCAGGCAACTCTCTCTGGCCTTGAGAGACAAAGGAAAGGAAATCAGAGAATTGATAGCCTTTTCTAGGGTGATTTTAACCAGAAAGAAAGAAGAGATAGTAATATTTGTCTGCTTATACTTAATAATTTAATGAAAAGTCTATCAAAAACACATAGCTTTGACACATTCTATAGAAATCCTAGTTTTGTCTGAGAAGTTTAATGACTTGATTTTCAGCAAAGTTTGTAGGTGGATGTTAAACTGAGGAGTGGTCAATGATACTGGGCCCTTGAGGTTCCCAGGTTTAGATCAGGTCTTAGTGTTACATGAAGTTCTAAACTGGAGCTTATCAAGCATCCTGTTCCCCTAGTAAGCCACATTTGAATAATCAGTTCAAACAGATGACAACATACATTTACCATGCCACCTCATTGAGCTCTCACATTCAGATTTCCTCTCTATCTCATTCTAAGTTAGAAGACATTGGTGGATCTTGATGAAGGCAATTATTCCCTGCTTCCTAAACTACCTAAAGCAAATCACCTCAGATTGCAGGATTGGAAATGTCATTTTTAAGGATGTGAACTGTTCTTCATTCCCATCTCCTGCTCTCAGAATGTGTTCAGTGGAGCAATGAGAGACTCTTCTGAACCTATGAAGTGAATACTTCATACTGTCGCCTGCAAAGTCATCTACCAACTGGGCAGTAACTAGGTCACAATAATGTGCTTTCCCCTTTTATTCTTAGTGAGTGGTGCTTCCAGCTTACGGAACTCAGGATAAAGCTAATGAACCTCATGAGGCTTTATCTACATTCTTTTTGACTTTACTTTGCTTTGTTTAACATAAAATGAATTAGTGAATTTGATTCAATATTTCAAGTGGTAAATGAAGAAGCTTCTAAATATATATCCAGTAAGCTGAACAACAAAAGTATATGTTGCATTAAATGTATTATAGCAGTTAAGATTTTATTTATATTTTTATTATTATTATTATTTAATCTTTTTTTTACAGTTCAGTCATTGTCCCCCTCCCAGTCTGGCCTCTGACTGCTCCTCATCCCATTCCTCCTCCCCCATCTCCAGGAGGATATCCCCATCCCCCACCCCATCCCACCCTACCCCATCAGACCTCTCCACTGTCTGGGGCCATAAGTCCATTGAGGGTTAGGTACATCTTCTGTCATTGAGGCCAGACCAGGCAGTCCTCTTCTGTATTTGTATTCAGGGCCTCATACAAGCTAGTGTATGCTGCCTGGTTGGTGGCTCAGCTTCTGAGAGGTCTCGGGGGTTCAAGTTAGTTAAGACTGCTGGACTTCCTATAGGGTAGCCCTCCTCCTAGGCTTCTACCAGCTTTCCCTTAATTTAACCCCAGGGGTTCCGGCTTCTGTCCATTTGTTGGGTATAAGTCTCTGGATCTGATTCTTTCAGCTACTTGTTGACTCTTTCAGAAGGCACCCAAACAAGGCTCCTGTCTGTAAGCACACCACAGCATCAGTAACAGTTTCAGTATTTTTATCTATATAAATTTTTTAATGTTACAGTAACATTTGTTAGGGGGAAATGTCTTTCTCCATTGAATTAGCTTGGTGACTTGCCAAAATTCAATTGGCATTTTAGAAATGTCCATGCTTATTTTTCTTCTTATTTTTAGTCTCTGTACCCAGTAGTCCTTTTATTACATGATAGTTTAATAACATAAGTTAAAAAAAAAAAAAAAAAAAAAAGGAAGCAGAAAATTCAGATTTAGGTAAGAGCATACGCCAGCTAGGACAGACTATTTCTTTTCATGATTAGATTCTAATTCCAAACAGTCACTGAGTCTATATGGTTCTGATAGACCCCCGTAGGGAGACCCTCGCTCAAGTCCCAGGAGAACGTGCACCCAAGGAAACACGAGAGACCATCTTGATGTAAACACACGAGGTAGTTTAATATCAGAGCTCCGGGTGGACCCATATCTCACGCAGGAGACAGAGGGATCGACCTCGAGGCTCAGGGGTTAGGGGTTTTTATAGGAAGGAGGTCTAGGGGAACAAAGGAATTAGCATAGCAATACATAATTGGCTAATTCAAATCCAGCTAGAATACCTGCAGATCAGAGCATAGAGAAATTACTAAGGGTGGTATTGAGGCAGCAGGGCATCTGGCTGGCCTCCAACCATACCTCATCATTCACTTGGGTCATCTTGCCCAGACAGGTCCCTGCTTGCCTGAGCCCACTCAGACATGTCCTATCTATCTCTTCTTGGCCTGCTAGTTCTCAGCATGTTCAACAGCTTGCTTGCTCATTCCCAGGCCTATGTGGGCAAGCTTGTGCTGGATTTTCAGGCCTATAATTCTTCTACCTGGCCAGCACAGGTCCCAAGCTTTAGTTACTCCTTTTCATTCCCCCTTTTTTTTCTTTTACATAGCTCTAATCTTAGAGCTATATGTTGGTCTCAAATTCTTCTTCAGGCAAGGTATAGTATTGATGATGTAACACTATAAGCTGTACTGCATCTATCCTAGTTTTAACAAAAGCAATTTACTTTTATTATTAAGCAGGGACTAAAAACCAAGGCTAGTTATATAATAAGCAATGGTCATATAGCTATCTCCTAAGAGGCTCTGACAATACCTGACTAATACAGATGTAGAGGCTCACAGCCATTCATTGAACTGAGTACACGGTCCCCTTAGGACGAACAACAATTACTAACTAGTACCCTCAGAGCTCCCAGGGACCCAACCACCAATCAAGGACTATACAGGGTGGGATTGAATGTTCTGGCAGCAGGTATATAGTAGAGGATTGCAAATTCGATCATCAATAGGAGGAAAGGACCTAGGCCTTGTGAAGGTTCTGTGCCCCAGTGTAGGGGAATGCCAGGGCCAATAAGTGGAAGAGGGTGGGGTGGCAGGCATGGGGAGGGGGGAGGCAAAAGGGGTTTGTTCTTGCTTTTGTTTGTTTGTTTGTTTGTTTGTTTTGGAGGGGAAGATGGGAAAGGGAAAATGTACATGTAAATAAAGAAAATACCTAATTTTAAAAAAAAAATAAGCAATGGTCCAGCTAGTGCAGAAAACAAAGTAGGCATCCACAGTGATTTAGAAAACCGAAACTCGAACCAATTTTGTTGTGCTCTTCTGTCCCTCTGTCTTTGATCTAGTCTGTCTCATGGAATCTCTAATGACTCCTGAATAGCTTGCATAAAAACAACATTCTTCTATATTTAAATCGATGGCAGCTCTTAACTCTCCATAAGTCCTATGCTGCAATGTCATAGCAGATGTTCCTGTAGCTGCCCCTGCAGTCTCCCAACATAACTCTCAGGGGAACTCCTAACTCTCTTTTATTGCCAGTCACTACCTTACTAGCTCTCAAGCTTCCTAGCTTCTCTTCTTTCCTGTCTTATTTCTTTTATGTCTTTCTGCAACTTTCTTATTTCTTTCTCCATTTATAAAAACACTTTCTCATCTACCTACACTAGTTTTCCTAATAACTTATCCTGCATATCCTCTAACTTTCATAGTCGTTCAACTCCACCAGAAATCCAGGAATGGCTGAATAATAGAGAATATATGGGAAGCCTAACACAGCTTCCAAAAATATTACTAATTAATAGAGACTGATGAACACCTGGACAGTCCTTACTTTAAAACATTGGAGCATCAGTCTTCAGCCTTCTGGCCCATGAATGTCTGACAACAGGAACCATAAGAAATAGCTAAGAACCAGCCTACTCTGTCTCGGCAGATATAAGCTTGTCCTAGGCCTGTGTGTCCTTTGTAGACAGTATTGTCTGCAGATGAAGAGGCAACTTTTGCCTGGTGGCTATCTCACCACATTTGGAGCAGCTCTGATGATGTTCAATCTCTTCATTGAGTCTGAGAAAGAGGTACTGTCAGTCACAGACGAGTCTCTAGTCAGATGAATAAATAATATCAAATGCCATATTCTGTAGATTTCTGATGTTTTTGAAAACCAACTATCTATATATAGTAATCTGGACTATTGTCTGTTAACTACTCTCAGCTATTTTTAATTGAAATCTTGAAGTCAATAAACTCAAACTCAGAGCCATGAATTTGTTAGCTTGGCCCTAAACTCACAAGTCTAGACATCTCAGATTTGTCTATAATAACAGTAACAGAAGGACTGGGTCTAAGCCCTGTCTATTAGGGGAAATAGAATTACTTATAAGCCTACGGACAACTCTTATTGAAACCAGAATTTTTAAAGTTGATACAGAAAACTTAATCTTTTGTCTTGAAATATGCACAACAGAACTGTATTAGCTACACCTTTCAGTCAATAAGAACACTATTGCAACAACAAATTCCCAATTTAAAAGTTCTGACTTATTCCTTGCATACCAATTTAAGATGTAAATGGCTTATAACCCAAGCCCTAACTTTTACCAATTACTACTACAAATATAGGATACAAAATTCAGAACTTAATAATATAAACATCAAAGCAAACTTTCTGAGAATAAGCTGTGTATCTGAAGAAATATTTAAATACCTGACCAAATTCTAGTCACACAATGCTTTCAGTTTAAATTGTCTATATACCAATTAACTCATTTTCAGTACAGGGTAAATATTATCAGAATGTCCTTATATCAAAGATATCAAAATAAATTCTGCACCAAATAGGAACATGTGATTTTTAACTTAGCAACAATTATAAGGTTCTCTATTTAATGAGATTATAGCTATACAATTAAATCTGGCTATTCTTCCCTATTTCAAATATGACCATATGACATTTTCTAGAAACACAACCCATTAACAACCCTCTGTAGCCCCAAAGCCCAGGGAACTGGGTCGACGACTCAGTCATAGGTTCTTCCAGCTGAACAAGGGGGCGTAGAATATAAGGGGAAGGGAAAAACAGGATTAGTCTCCTGATGTCTGTGTCTTGACTTGGTCAGGCTGAAGTTCAGGACACCAGGAGTTCAAGCAGCCAAGTTTAGCAGCACTTTCTGCAACATATGAATCTCAAGACAAACTTTTACAAAGAAATCTATCTGGGTGATATTTGGGTTCTCTGTTCTTTAAAATCTCCAAATAAGAAAATCTCCATCTCTGATATGCAGGACAAGATAAAAATTTCTTATTTTGCTAATGCTAAATTCCAGGTGCATTTGACCAAGGCATCCCCACTGACTCAATAACAGCACATGTAAAACAGCCTTCTCCCAGCAACAGCCACAGCTGTTCCAGGTTTCTTTAACTCCTTCTTCATGTGTCTCTAAACTGCTCATCACTTGTCCCCACTTTACTAGACTCTATTCTCTAAGACACTCTTCCAAATTTTTATCCTTTCACTACACCTTCTCCACAGTCACACATTCACAGTCCTCCTGCGACGTACTTTTTCCCTCAAGTTAGGCCTCTCTTCAGTCTCAGTGCATAGTATGTGCACTGATCTTTCCCACTACGGTGGCCAGCATTTCCTGTCTTTTATCCCTCTTTAGCTCTCTAGCCTCATGTCCTTCTGTCTCCTTTTTCTTCTTCCGCTTCTCTGTCCCTCAGCGACTTGCACTAAATCCTTCACCAACTTGCAATAAATCCCTCAGCAACCTATCTTGCAACCGTTAACCATAACTTTGACAAACCCGGTTTTAAACATTCCATTCTTTTTTTCTAAAATCAGTAGCAAGTACCTTATTGTCATGTTACAAAGTTTAGCTGCCAATTCTTACATATGAATGCATTACGGTGCGATTTTGAATACATCATCAAAGAGACATTGCTTTAAAATCTTATCTCCGGCTCAGGCATCACCATTGGCCTCACTAGACTTATAAGGGGGTAAGAATTACATAAAATATCATAAAGTCCTGTTTTCCTGGGTTGGCTCATGCCACTTGTTGTTACTTAGAATGACTCTAACCCTGAGTTACCAATTTTAAGCTAATTTTCTGTTACCAAGATTACAAGCAAAAAGCTGTTGTCCCCTTTAAGAGCAGCTCATGCCTCTATCAGGGCTTTCTTTAGATGTGCTTAACTTCTAGACACAGCACAGTGACTTATCAGTTCTGCTGTGTAAATTAAGACTGCCTTCAAACAACTTAAACTAGATCAAAGTTTTAACCATTTTTTTCTTCAACATGAAACACAGTACAACAATCATAAATTTAAACAGCTCTCACCACATAGTAAACAAAGCATAAGTCCCAAGGCTGCAATATCCAATTATATTTACACAATAACAAAACCACAATTTATAAGATGTCAATTCAATAACTGTTTTTGAACCAGATAATAAAGACAACATTTTAATCCAATTAATCTATTTGGTAAAAACCTACTTGGTTGTTCAGGGGTCTCTGCCCACTTATTCTGTAGTTGTTGGCCTTGTTCTCTGGCTGCACTTGACCTTGGCCCCTGCGGAGCTGCACCGGAGGAGCCAAGGTGCTGTGGGCTCTCAGGCAGCAGCTGTCCCTCCCTGGGAGCAGAGTAGGAGAATAGGAGGGGGGCTTTTTTTGTCTCAGTTCTCACAGCACAAATTCAACAGGTCTGGATCTAAAAGTGAAACGAAATGAAAGGACGAACCCACGAAGGAGGCGACGGAACTAAATCCTCCCAGACAACAATATAGGGGACCAATACCAAGAAACATAGAGTAAAACAATTACCATACAGACAGCTCGACCTTGCCAGGTCCATGAACACAGAGAAAGACAACTGGGCCCAGTAACAAACATCAGGTACATAGATAATCAAAGACAAATCACAGAGTTGCTCGGCTGTGCCTGCCACTTCACCACTGAGAAGAACTGATTCCCCTGTACACATCAGGGGCCAAGTACAAACAGACAAAGAGGGGTGCCTCTGCCACTGGCACCCCAAACAGCAAAATCAAAGCCAAATCACACAGAGACAGACAGGGCATCTGGTACAAGGAGAACTCCGTCTCCCTCCTCTTCGTTCAGAAAGCCAACAATTAAATTTCCCAGCACCTCAGAGTCACTCTCTGAGGTCTTTTTCAGTGGTTTCAGTGCCCCGGCATTGGTGACCTGGGGTTGTGGCTTTTCTGCTCTTCTTACCACCGAGCCCATAAACTGAAACCAAAATGTTACTCAACTGTGCCAAACTTCAAGCATGCCACACACTCACACTCATACACACGTACCTCCAAGTGGTCTTCGGGGTTCCTGGGTGTCACGTGATCCCGGACGAGCCCCCAAATGAAAGACCCCCGTAGGGAGACCCTCGCTCAAGTCCCAGAAGAACGTGCACCCAAGGAAACATGAGAGACCATCTTGATGTAAACACATGAGGTAGTTTAATATCAGAGCTCCGGGTGGACCCATATCTCACGCAGGAGACAGAGGGATCAACCTCCAGGCTCAGGGGTTAGGGGTTTTTATAGGAAGGAGGTCTAGGGGAACAAAGGAATTAGCATAGCAATACATAACTGGCTAATTCAAATCCAGCTAGAATATGTGCAGATCAGAGCATAGAGAAATTACTAAGGGTGGTATTGAGGCAGCAGGGCATCTGGCTGGCCTCCAACCATACCTCACCATTCACTTGGGTCATCTTGCCCAGACAGGTCCCTGCTTGCCTGAGCCCACTCAGACATGTCCTATCTATCTCTTCTTGGTCTGCTAGTTCCCAGAATGTTCAACAGCTTGCTTGCTCATTCCCAGGCCTATGTGGGCAAGCTTGTGCTGGATTTTCAGGCCTATAATTCTTCTACCTGGCCAGCACAGGTCCCAAGCTTTAGTTACTCCTTTTCAGTTCCATATTAGAGAGAGTATCAATCAATATACTGTCACCTATATTTGTAGAAATTGGGTAGGTGCTTTGTTTTGGGTGCATTATGTCACCCCAAAGTGTTCAGATGTCTGAAGCTTGATTCTCACTGTGGTAAGGTTGAGTAGTGAACCTTTAGAGAGTTAAGACCTAGTGGAACATCATGAGAGGCTTGCCCATAGAGAGGATGATTGGTTCTTGTGAAATCTGGGTTTAATTCTCTCTAGAACAAGTTAACCATTTCCTGAGAGCTCTTCTTGGGATTGTAGTTATTGACAGTGGGGAAGATGGCAGGTTGCATGCTGGGAGGAAGATGCACCTAGTCCTTCTTCTTTTTGTGTGGGTCAGATTGGTAGCCATCTCATTTCATAGAAGTCACATATATTTGACAATACAATGGTGCTCGGAGGACCTCAATTTATCAAGTGCCGATCAGACAGCATGCAGTTGATGATAATCAATGAAATCACCTCATGTGTAACCATCAAACACTCATTCATCATCCTTCAATTCCCATTGCCAAGCCCAAAGAGGTTGTTTTGCTGTTAGTTTAAAGAAAATATGTTATTTGAGCACACAGGAATGACATTGCTCAAATATCCTTAGAGAACTGAGTTAGAAAATATGTGGCTTGAGAAGGGATGCATCTATAAGGGGTGCATTTTAATTTTTAAACCAGTATAAAACAGAAGGCTTTAAACAAAATAAACTTGTCTTAATAAGTATTGCCTGCACCTGGGCTCTGATATTTCCCATTCCATTTTGGTTTCTCTCACATTTTCTAAATACCGATCAAGATCTGTTAAACGGATTTCATAACTCACTAATGGGTCACGACACACAGTTTGAAGCATGCTGCCCCACAAGGCCTCAATAATTCTCTTCCTGAGATTCCCCAGAAGAACCGTAGGACATTCCAATTAGCCAGAGAGAGTTCAAGGAAAATCAATCTTAACTCTTCAAAAGGTCCAAATGACAAAACGCTTTCCTTCCAAGACCTGCAAAAGAAAACCCCTTCCCTTCCCTTCCCTTCCCTTCCCTCCCCTCCCCTCCCTTCCCTTCCCTTCCCTTCCCTTCCCTTCCCTTCCCTTCCCTTCCCTCTGAGGGACAGCAGCCCACAGGTTGCCCAGAACAACATCTATTCATATGACCTATACTGACACCAACTTAAAATGACACAATGAATGCTTTCTCTTCTCGTTCATTAAAAACTAAACCAATTTGTTTTTTGTTTGTTCGTTTTTGAGTTAACTATGCTTCAGTAGAAGAAATGTTTCTAATACCATTCAGAATGCCTTTATGATTGGTGACAAACAAGCCTTCATGGAAAATGGAAAACAAACACCCCTTTGGAATGCCAGAGGTTAGAATGTACAGAAGAGAAATCCCCACCCGGAGAAAGATAAAGGAGAGAAAATTTAGATACAGCTGACACCTGAGGAAAAAAAAATGGAGGAAGAATGCACAGGAAGTCAGATGCATTAGGCTGCCATTGATTTTATCACAGCCAGATAGATTAACAAACCTTGGAGCACTGAAACCTAGAGACCAGAAGACTCTAGGTAAAATAAGCAGTCAAGACTCCTTGGTCTCCTCACTGTTGGAAACTGAAGAGGAGATTCCCAGCTAGTAAAGACCACCAATTACTCATAAGCAAACAGGAGACAGAATTTATATGTCTAAGACCAGAACGAGGACTGTATCTACAACACAGAGCTCAAAGAGGAAATACTTCCCAGTGCTGTGAATAGAAAAGAAAACTTAGACCATAAAAGGATCCGCACTTTCCAGGGATACATGCTCTATCACAGCAATCAGTACATATGAACAGACAGACAGGAGTCTCAGTCAGGAGGACACAAAAAAATTTATACTCAGGTATGGAACGCTATCGCCCATGACAATATGCATGCTGCCTTTCCTCCTGAAACTGGATGAGAAAACAGAGAGACACTCCAGAGTGGGGTTGTTCGAGTTTTTCTTGCCTACAATACCGATAGATGGTAGATGAAAATACCTTGTCAATTATGAAAAAGAATGAAACTACTTCATTTTATAAGATGAGTTTATTGATAGAAATAATATGACACTACTACACTGTGGAGCTGGAATTGAATTTAAGAAAAATCAAAATTTTATGCTTCACATATCATTATACATCAAAACTACCTGGACCCAGTATGGAACCTCTTCCTTGCCTTTGCCTGTGCTCTCCAGAATTTTAGTTACCTGTACCCAACTATAGTCTGAAATTCTTAAATGGAAAATTCCAGAAATCAGCCACTCAGAAATTTTAGTTGCCCATTATTCTAAACCATGTGATAAAATATCATTAACTCTTACTCCTCTTTTTAGGACATGATTCATGCTTTTCACAGTCTATACATATGCAATTTGTACCACACACTGACTAGTTGGTAGCCAACTTGACATTCAGATCAATTGCCACAGGTATCACAGTGGTTGAGGACGTAGAAATTGCCTCAAAGTACAAGGTAGTAAAGCCAAGAAGATGGCAGAATGTAAAACATGGAAGGAAAGGTTGACTCTGGTTCAGTGACGGAAAGCTGCTGGATGTTCAGGAAGCAGAGTATATGCACAGGCTTCAATATTATTCACACTGAACCCACAGAGCCCAGCCCTTTGAAGGTAAGGGGGATGAGGCAAGATAATCTTTATTCTTAAAGATGACTATTATAAAGAGGGTACATTTACATGAAAAGAAAATCCAGAGCTCACAGGCAATCTCAGTTTCAACTTCTGAAAGAAATGCTATATAGTCTAAAACTATTTTACAAACAATGAATGAGACCATGAGATATAAAAATCCTTCATCCAATTCCCAGATAAAGTCAGTGACAGAGAAAGGACTAGATTCCAGTCCTAGCCCTGCTCATTCTAGTCAAGTCCCTTGTATGGCTATACCGGCCGATTAAAGGGGTAGGAAACATTTGCATATTCAGTTTCTTTCCATTTTACATCATCTGGAAAGGTAACAAAAGAGAGAAGGGAAAGCCTTCAATAATGCCCTCCTGCAGTTCATATATTACGCAGGAGTATGACAGACACATAATCATCATTATGGCCTCTGAGTAGAATAAAGCATAATCGAGTAAAAACTGCAATACCCTGGTGAAATGTGCAAAAGGAAGATAGATAGTCACAGCAAAATCAGTTACAAATTCAAAACTGAGATCTGCACTAACATGATCTTTGTACAGAACAGCATTTGTTCCAAGAATAATTCTTGATTTGGTTTGTGACACATAATAGACCATAGGAAAACCAAAGTTTCTAGGTGATCATATTTCTTGATTACCATGACAACCTTAAATAAAAACATGCATATAAAAACCCAACTGGGGAATTTCCTTTCACAAGCCTAAACTCGCTGCTAGATCCTGGATTCAAACCCACATTTTTCTTCATCTGGTTAACATTCCCTACTGCTGATTAATCCTCTTTTCTGTGAACTCCCTTCATCTGTCTTTAACCTCTGAGTGCTAGGTCTTTACTGTTCTCAACCGTTTGGCTCAATGGATGCTCTTTAAAAATGGATGATCCTCTTTTTGTGTCAAGCTGTTTGGCTCCCCCCACCATTTCCTTATGATCACCATTCACCAACCAGGGAAAGCGTGATCAAAGTCTTCTTCCTTTAAGATCTTCTGGCACCGGGCATTGATGCATGTATGATCATGATGTCACAGACACTCAGCCATATCCCTCACAGTCCTCATGCTCATTCTATTCCAAATACAACTTGGCAGGAGTCAGGCTGTAGCACAAAAAAAGTCCAGTACCTCCCTCTACTTGCTTCTCCATCCTTTATTCTCTTGTGCATACTAATTCCCAGGTATCTCTGAATGGTGCATCTGGGTCACCCCAGAGTCACCTTGCTTGTGAAGATATCTGCTTCTCACCAAGCAACACTAATCCTTTCTCAGCTAAGGAACTGTTCTCATCCATGTGACTAAAACTTGCTCAGTTTCCTATGAACACAAACTCACTGGTTACATGCATTTAGTATTTTTAAATTTTGGTAAAAGTATGTAGCGTGAACTGCAACTTATTAAAGATTGACATGTGTGTTGCAATCTTAGTAACTGTGTCTGCCTTGCATGGCAAATCGCTAGCAGTTTCCCACCTTGTACAACCATGTCATTTGTGTAGATTCTCCCTTCCTCAAGCCCTGGTAACCATCATATTGTTTACTGCTTTCATGAATTTGACTATGATATTTCTCATAGAAGAGGAACTATGTACTATTTGTCCTTCTGTGACTCTTATTTCATGTGTATAATCTTCTCAGGGCTCTTCCTTACTGTACTAAATGAAAGGACTTCTGTTCCTTATAAAGCAGATGGCATTGCATTAGATGTGTTTGCTATGTGTAGCTTATTCATCTATGTATACATACACCATGTTGTTTTCACCCTTTTGTTACTGTGAATATTGCTGCAATGAGCATGGGATTACAAATATGTCCTCAAGATCCTGTTTCCTCCTATTCTGACAAAACTCATAAAGGCATTTTATACCAAATTGCTTTGTTCACTTATAAACTTCATACATATGCATTAATGTCCTTGTTGAACAAATGAAAACTATAGGAACAAATTCACCTGGTTGTATCAACCACACCATGATCGTTGTACATTTTTTTTCATGTATACTACAGAAGTGGTGTAGAACATGTTATTTGCAGAGAGGGTTTTATTAGTTTACCCAAGATAAAGCACATGTACTCTGCCTATCTCTAACTAGCCATCTATGAATGAGGAGAAATGTGTCAAACCATTTCAGCGGCTTCATAATAACTATTTTTATTTACTTAGAAATGTTAGAGTCCTCCCTGCCACACCTTCCCACCAGTAAATTTTTTTAATTAGGTATTTTCTTTATTTACATGTAACTTTCTCCTTACCCAGTTTCCCCCTCAAAAAACAAACAAACAAACAAACAAAAACAACAAGAACAAACCCCTGTTGCCTCCCTCCTCCCCATGCCTGACACCCCACTCTCTCCCACTTATTGGCCCTGGCATTCCCCTACACTGGGGCACAGAACCTTCACAGGGCCAAGGGCCTCTCCTCCTATTGATGATCGAATTTGCAATCCTCTACTATATGCATGCTCCCAGAACAATCAGTCCCACCATGTATATTCCTTGGTTGGTGGTTGAGTCCCTGGGAGCTCTGAGGGTACTAGTTAGTTCATATTGTTGTTCATCCTAAGGGGCTGCAAACCCTTTTCTGCTCCTTGGGTCCTTTCTCTAACTCCTTCATTGTTGACAGTGTACTCAGTTCAATGGATGGCTATGAGCCTCTACCTCTGTATTAGTCAGATATTGTCAGAGCCTCTCAGGAGATAGCTATATTTATGCTGGCTTGTCCTTCCTTCAGTCTCTGCTCCATAGTTAATCTCATAGCAACTCCTTCAGTAGGTATTTTGTTCCCCCTTTTAAGAAGGAATGAAATGTCCACATTTTGGTCTTCCTTCTTCTTGAGTTTCTTGTGGTTTGTGGGTTGTTCTTGCTGTATTCCAAGCTTCTGGGCTAATAACCACTTCTCAGAGAGTGCATACCATGTGTGTTCTTTTGTGATAGGGTTACCTCACTCAGGATGATATTCTCCAGATCCATCCATTTCCCTAAGAATTTCATAAATTCATGGTTTTTAATAGCTGAGTAGTACTCCATTGTGTAGATGTACCACAGTTTCTGTATCCATTCCTCTGTTGAGGGACATCTGGGTTGTTTCCAGTTTCTGTCTATTATAAATAAGGCTGCTATGAACATGGTGGAGCATGTGTCCTTATTACATGTTGGAGCATCTTTTGGGTATATGCCCAGGAGTGGTATAACTGGATCCTCCAGTAGAACTATGTTCAATTTCTGGAGGAACCGCTACACTGATTTCCACCCACCAGTAAATTTTTGAAATGATTTGATCTACAACACTGGTTGCTTAATAGGAACATAAATCAAGTGTCTGTAATACTAATGTCTCTTGAAAACAGAGGTTAGCATTCCAGACTTTCTATTAAACTGATTCAGAAAGGAATTTCCCTGTGTTTCATCTACAAAGAAAGATTACCAAATGCTTCATGGTGACACTACATTCTCAGTGATGTAAAGCCTGTGATTAGGTCACATTTTCAATGTCTCATTGCCTTTAGCTCAACATCTCAACCACCTACTGTTATGACATGATAGTGCTCCATACTCAAATTTCTTAAATTTTTCTTCTTAATTTAAAAGTTGAAATTTTATTTATATTGCTATCCCCAAATATACAGTCTGGGTAGTAACTGATTCTATGTATAAGTAGCTGAGAAGTCAAAAATGTAAAAACATTTGATGTCTTGATGATGGTTATACTAGACAAGTATGTTCCTCCTCCTTTAGAGAATTCTCCATTCAAATATATAGTCCACTTATATTGAATTATTTGTTTTCTTGGTGTATTTTAAATCTCCTTATGTATTCTAGATATTAATGCTTTGTTGGATATATGACTGTCAAAGATTTTGACACACTATCCATTTTCTTGCTTGTCTTCTTAGCTATAAAGGCTTTAAATTTCATGGCCTTATTTCTTGAATGACCAGGGTCTATTTTAAGAATCTGTACCTGTTCCTAAATGTTGCAGAATTTTTCTGTCCTTCTGTTCTGGCAGTTTCTGAGTGTCAGGTTTTATGTTAATGTCTCTGATGCATTTGGAGTTGATTTGTGTGTAGGGTGAGAGATAAGGAATAAACTACATATGGACATCTAGTTTTTCCAATACCATGTGTCAAAGCTGCTCTTTTCTTCAGTATGTATTTTTGGACTCTTTGTTGAAAATTGGGTAGTTGAAATTGCATAGAGTTAAATCTGGGCCATCTATTTTATTCCGTTGATTTATGTGTCTATTTTCATGCCTATACTACACTGATTTTATTATATGGATATGTAGTATAACTTGAGATTGAGTATGATAATGTCTTGAACATTATTCTTTTTACTCAGAGTTCACTTAGATATCCAGGATTTTTTGTGTCTCCAATTACAGTTTTGGATAGTATGAAGAACATGAAGATTTTCAATGGTACTGTATTATACACATTTTGTGTAGGATTAACAGTTAACAATATTCTATGAGCATGGGTAGATTTTCTGTCTTTCAATGTCTTTCTTCATTTGTTACTGAGAGTTTTGAATTATTTCCTATGGAGGTCTTTGACTTCCTGATTATGTTTGCTCTGAGGGTTTTGTTGCTGTGTTTGTTTGTTTGCTTGTGGATATTATGGATATATTTTTCTCAGATTCCTTTCTCTGTGTGTTTGTAGTTGGTACAATAACAATTGTTAGAGAGGATATGGAGAAAGAAATTCTTATTCACTATTAGTGGGGGTGCAGACTGATACAGCTGCCATGAAAGTCAGTGTGGACATTCCTCAAAAACCTGAAAATTAGACTAGCATATGACTCAGTTATTCCATTCCTAGGAATATGTGCAGATTTCCTGCTGCAGAGATACTTGTGTACCCATGATGTGCATTGCCATTCTATTCACAGGTGGGAAGAAACAGAATCAGCCTAGATATGTTAATCAATTGAAGAATAAACAGTGAAAATGTGATACATGTCCACAATAAAATTTTATCTGTAAATAAAAAATGAAATATGGTAATTATTTAGATAAATGAATAGAACTGGGGGGAAATAAGTGAGGCAATCCAAGATCAGAGAAACAAATGCCACATGTTTTCCCTCATATGTGGATACTAATTTTGGATCTCTAACTTAGAGTGTTCAAATAAAAATACCTATAGACTTTCTAGAATTCAATGCAAATGAATACACAGCATATGATATCTTATGGCACACAGTGAAAGTAATGCTAAAAAGAAAGTTCATAGCACTGACTGCCTAAGGGGGTCAGGGGAGATTCCATACTACAAACTTAACAATACACCTGAATGGTCTACTTCAAAAAGAACTGAGCATACCTGTGCAGAGGAATCAATGGCAGGAAATAATCAAACTGAGAGATGAAATCAATAAATAAAAACAATAAATAGAAACAAAGAGAGCAACACAAAGAATCATGTAATGAGAAAATCAACACTATAGACAAACTCCAACCCAAACTAGCTAAAAGATGGAGAAAAGATATTCAAATTAATACAATAAGAAACAAAAGGGGTAACATAAGACACTGAGGAAATACAGAGAACCATAAGAACATGCTTTAAATATCTATACTCTACCAAACTGGAAAATTTGAAAAAAATGAACAAATTTCTCAATAGATACCACTTTCTACAGTTCAATTAAGATCAGATAAACAATTTAAATACAACTATAATCTATAACCACTAGAGAAAAAGAAGGAGTCACTCAAAGTCTCAACCCAAGAAAGCCCAGGTCCAATGGCTTTAGACCAGGATTCTACCAGATTGTCAAAGAAGAATTAATGCCAATACTCTTCAAATTATTCCACCAATTGGAAACAGAAGGAACATTGTCCAATTCAATTTATGAGGATGCAGTTACTTTGATACCTAAGAGAGAAAGAGAATTTCACATCAATTTACCTTATGAATGCAGATGCAAAAATAGCCAATAAAATTTTGTAAACTGAGTCTAAGAACACATCAAAAATGATGCACAATGATTGAGCAGGCTTCCTCTGAAAGTTACAGAGATGGTTCATTCAATAAATGTAATCCACCATATAAAAAAAACTTAAGAGAATAAAACCACATTATTGTCTAATTTGATGAATAAAAGGCCTTTGACAAAGTCTAACATGCATTCATAATAAAAGTCCTAGAGAGATAAGAGATACAAGGAACAAACCTAAATATAAGAAAGTCAGTTTATAGAAAGCCTAGGGCCAACATTGAATTAAATGAAGAGAAGCTGAAGGCAATTCTGCTAAAATTAGGAACAAGACGAAGTTGTCCTCTCTCCATATCTATTCAATACAGTATTTGAAGTTCTAGCTACAGCAATAAGGCAACTGACAGAGATTATGGGGCTACAAATTTGAAAGGAAGAAACCAGAGGATCATTACTTGCTGATAATCTCATAGTATACATAAGTGACCCAGAAATTTGTACCACAGAACTCCTACAGCTGATAATCACTTTCAACAATATGAATGGATACAGGACTAATGCCTGAAAACCAATAGCCCTCCTACATACAAATGACAAACAGACTGAGAAAGAAATCAGGAAAATAGCACCTTCCACAATAGCTTCCATGAATATAAACTATCTTAGGGTAACTCTAACCAAACAAGTGAAAGGCTTGTATGACAAAAACTTCAAGTCTTTGAAGAAATAAATTGAAGAAAATTTTGGAAGATGGAAAGATTTCCCATACTCATAGATCAATAGAATCAACATAGTGAAAACGGCCCTCTTACAAAAACAATATCAGATTCAATGCAATCTCCACCAAATTTTCAACACAATTCTATACAAACCTTAAAGGACAATTCTCAAGTTTACATTAAAAAAAAAAAAAACAGAATAGCTAAAACAATCCTGAATAGTAAAGGAACTGTTAGAGTTATCACCATCCCCAATTTCAAGCTGTAGTACAGAGCTATTATAATTAAAAACTACATTTTGGCATAAGAACAGACAGGTTAATCAATGGGATCAAACTGAAGACACAGACATAAATCTACATACCTATGGACACCTGATTTTTTTATAAAGAAGCCAGAAATACACACTGGAAAAAAAGATAACATCTTCAACAAATGGTGGTGGTCAAGGTGCATGTGTGTACAAAGAAGAATGTAAATAGATACCTGCATATTGCCCTGCACAAAACTCATATCCAAATGTATCAAAGACTTAAGTACAAGATCCACTGGACCAGACAGAAGGGAACCTGAGGAATAGCCTTGAATACACTGGCACAGAACCCAACTTTCTGAACAGATCACTGATAGCATAGGCACAAAGATCAAAGTTTAAGAAATGGAAGCATATGAAACTGAAAACCTGGACGGTAAGAGACACCGCCAATCAGACAAATAGGCAGCCTACAGATTGGGAATAGTCATTTATCAACTCTAGATCTGATAAAGTACTACTATCCAAAATATGTAAATAACTGAAGAAACTAAATATCAAAAAGACAAAACACAAATAGTCCAAATAAAAACTGGGGTACAGTCCTAAGCAGAACTCTCAATAGAGAAACCTCAAATGAGAAACACTTAAAGAACTGTTCCAACAGCCCTAGACTTCAGTGAAATGCAAATCAAAATGACTTTGAGATTCCATCTTACACCTGTCAGAATGTTGTCACTAATAATACAAGTGACAACACACACAGGCTAGGAAGTAGAGCAATGGTGACACTGCTCCATTGCTGGTAGAAGTGCAAACATGTACAGCCACTGTGGAAATCAATATGGTCATTCCTCTGAAAATTGGACTTCGATATACATCAAAAGAGTGGAATCGATATTCCACTCTTGGGCACACCATCCTACCACAAAGACACTTGCTCAACTATGTTTTTAGTGGCTTCATTTATAATAGCCAGAAACTGTAAACAAACTAGGTGTCCCTCAACAGAAAAATGGGTAAAGAACATGTGGTACATTTGTACAACTAAAGATTTGGGGGGGGGGCTCAAAAGCCCCTGGCATTTCAGCCTCCATCTTATCCCTGGCCCATCATCTATTAACACTCTTGTTTCTTCCACTATCTTGCTTCCATTCCTGTAATTGACTCAGGATATTTTACAAGAGGGGGCTTTCTGGACTTTTACAATGGGGACATTCCATTTATGTTAAGGTATAACCAAGCAACGATACTGTTTTGGCCCGTGCACCTGGGCCCGTGCACCTTTGTGGCTTGTAGCTTTATAAGCCCTTTGTTTCCTTAGAGTAAACTGAGATTTGAACAGAATTTTTTGTCTTGTCTCCTTCCTTTGCATCTTCTGATCCCAATTTGTCCTTGTTGCTCCCTTCCCTCGAGAACCCTGTTGTTTAGGTCCTACAGGTTGGGGCAAGTTCAGCAAACACACACACACACACACACACACACACACACACACACATACACACATACACACACACAGACACTCATACACACACACTGAAATAAGTCCTAATGATATTCTGCCATAATCATATATTGGTGCTTGGTCTGGTTGTCACCAGAGAGTCTTCCTCCCACAACATAGGGGGGCAAATACACAAACTCACTGCCGGACATTATGTGGAAAGAGAGAGGTTAAATTGGAGGTCTCCATCAGGTGTCTTCCCTCAGTGTTTGACAAGCCCCATGAAAGAGGCTGAGGAAAAATTGTAGGAATCAGAGGTAATAGAGAACACCAGGAGAACATGGCCCACTGAATCAATCAAGCAGGATACATATGGGCTCATAGAGATAGAAATGGAAAACATGTGACCTGCAGGCTACACCATGTCCTCTGTAGATATGTTATGCCTGTTAGCTTGGTGTTTTTTGTGGGACCTCTAACTGTCTTCGACTCTTTTTTCTGCTCAGTGGACTCTCTTTTGCCTAGTCCAGCCTCAGTGTGAGGGCATTTGTCTGGTCTTACTGTATTTTGTTTTGTTGTATTTGGTATTTGTCTCCTAGAGATCTGTTCTTTTCTGAAGGGAGATTGAGGGATCCAGTGGGGAGGAGAAGTGTGGAGGAGCTGGGAGAAATGGAGAGAGGAGAAACTACAGTCTAGATGTATTGCATGAAATGAATCTATTTTCATTAAAAGAAACAAAGAAATACCTAAAGAGGTCAGGAAACTCAAATGTGATCATTGGAAAGGAGATGTCTCAATGGAAGGAGGATGATAAAATGGAAGCCACATGAAAATAGAGAGAGGGATTCTGGGGCCAGAAGGGCTTAAATAAGGAGTGAGGAGAAGGAGGAGATAGGAGAGGGAGTTAACCAAAATGAAAGGGTATAAAAAAAATATTGAAACTTATATCATAACTAAATTTTTTAAATACAATTTTAAAGAACTTGAATATCCCCCATGTCTAGAAAACAAGCTGCTCATAAAAGCCATAGGTTGTTGAACAAAACCTTAGTGAGTTTAAGTAGGTCCTTAAGAGTTCTTGTTCTGGGAGGCTCAGAGCAGTCTTTGCCCATCAAAGCTGGAGGATAAGACAATAGTGGTGAAATACCACACATGCTGCACGCACTCGTCTACCCCAGTAGGTCTACAGTATCAGGGTTAAAACCTGATCATGGACAAGAGGCATTATGACTCCAAAGGGAGTTTGTCTCCTGGGGATTTCAGTCAGTCGTGGGCATCCCCTAACTTAGATGTGTTCCAGATTGATCTCTGCTAAGTCTGTGGAGAGATCTGTGTGCTTTCTTTATTCAGGCATAAAGGTGCCCTAAGAAATGTTTTGTTATAGCTAACACTGAGATTGAACATTATTTCCTGGCCTCCACAGTGTTTCAATAATCCTAATTGATTTCCTAGCTATAGTTAGCTTGGAATTTCTACAAGGGAGCTGTCTTATCAGACAGAGTGTCTCCAAAGTTAGAGATAGTAGTTAGGCACAAATCATCAGAGCAGTCCCACAAGGTTGGAGATAGCAGTTAGGCACTAATTGTCAGAACAGTCCCACACTAGGCATAATTGTTTTACTAACTAGAGAGAAGTTATAGGGCTTTTCTCATTGATTATTTACATTATAGCCAAGGTTATTCTCAAGGAACTCCAGCTGCTTGCCTCAGACAAACCCTGAGAATTTTACTTGGGGCTGCCAGAATAGCCCAAGAAGAAGGACACCACTGCTCCTCCGCCTTGCACCTGGCCATTTGATCTTACTGACCTTGATGTGGCCATCTCCTGCCTACGTGACTTCTGTAGTTTGCCCTGATCTCTGTATACCATATAAGCCTGATTTCTACTTTGTACAAATTGCATTCAGTTACAGCACTCCCTTGTGTCTGTGTCTGTTCGTCACTTCTTCGCCAACGCCTTGTCTACCTGACTAGGACCCTGTTCCCCCCGCGGGTTGAGGGAGGCCCAGACTGGCCGGCCCGTGGCACACACATGTTGCTTTCATGGTAGAAATAAATGAAGTTGGAACTAAGCTGGAAATATCCTCTCTGCTGGGTAGATTTCCTAGCCACAGCGGGCTGCTAGGTGAGAAAAGATCTCAATGATATTAACAGCTAGGGATACTACAGACTATGAGATCTTTCTGCCAGGTAAAGTATGTCAACTTGTGCAATAGTGACACTAGTACTATAGGTGAAGCCAACACTACCTGATGGGATTTAAGGCCCAACCCACAGGAAGGATTACATATTTAGTACTGTCAACCTGGTGAAAATTGAAGGTTAAGGCAGAAGAATAGATGCTTTGTAAGTAAATTGACATTTAAGAACTGCCTTCCAAATATTTATGTTTATGTCTATAGGCAAATCTATGCTTAATTAATCAGAGGTTCTTCCTGTAGTAAAGTCTTTGCTTTCCAGTGAACTGTGATGAACAGAGACTCATGGCTGCACAAGGTCCTGGGAATAAGTGATGGGTGAGTGCTCAGCCGTAAACAAGATATATATACCATCCTCCTCAAAGCCCAGTGAACACTGTGGAAAGGGGTCAAAAAGAAGCTAAGAGCTGGAAAACAGAGAGAAAGGTTAAGAAACATTATTGTCTGCTGGAGCCTTGGCATTTAAAATCATGAATTTGTTGCTGAGGATGCATGTACAGGCTCTGAACAAGAATGGACCCATCACTAGTCATGCATGTACAGAAGAGCCACTCAGGAGATTGAATCCTCATAACTGGGATATTTGTTATTGATATATCCAGGAAGACTGGAAGTCTTTACCTTCAGTTTTGTATGTGGGATGCCCATATCAGGCTTCAACAGTCTTAGTTAGGATTTCCATTGCTGTAAAGGGACACCATGACCAAGGTAATTCTTATGAAGGACATCTTTTAATTAGGGCTGGCTTACTGATTTTGAGGTTCAGTCTATTCTCATTAGGGGAGAAAACATGGCAGTGGCTAGGCAGGCATGACACTGGAGGAGCTGAGATTTCTACATCTTGCTCTAAAGGCAAGCAGGATGTCTCCCATGTGGCTAGGAAGAGGGCCTTAAAGCCCACCCCCACAGAGACACACTTCCTCTAACAAGGCCATACCTACTCCAACATGGCCACACTTACTAATAATGCCATCCCCTGGATCAAGCATATTCAAATCACCATAAACAGCTATTTCCAAAATAATGATGTGGTTTAACTAAATGGTTCTTCCCCCAAAAACCCCAAAAGTCAAAAATTGAGAGAGAAGGTTGATAAAGGTAGGGGGATACAAGAGAATATGGTAAGAGAGAAATCAATGCATTATATACATGTATGAAACAAAAATTAATAAAAATTAAAACAAAACCAACATCTTTTCAGATTCAACTGAAGAATCTTTGCTATCTATAATTTGATCAATACCAAAGACACAGCTTAGCTGACTCTCAGAGTCCAGGAGAACTCCTAGCACCCCAGCTGAGAACATTTGCCTCAAGTAGTCTTTTTCATTTTCAACTTGAGTTTTGTTAATTCTGTTTCAAAAATATTTTGCAAGTTGTTTCATTTACACTGCCAACTTCTAAAAGCTTTCTAAGGCTCACTAGACAATAAAGCGGGCAGAATTGCTTTCTACAAAGAGGGAAAGTCCAAAAGGCCACTTTTAAGAGAGAACCCACAGTTCAGATTTATTGAAAGAAGAGCAAAGAAAAACTTTTAGTTGTTGGAAAAAAATCACAGCCATAGCTTTGGAATCAGTTTTCAAGCTCCACAAGCAGTGAGTGAGGATAATTCTATGCTGATATAATGGACCTGAGGCCACATGGGTCTGCTTTCTGTCTGATGTTAACCATAAAACAAAGCATCTAGCACTTAGAATAGTTCTTCTTGTGTTGCAGAATGTAGGGTAGCATTTCTATTCCCTGCACACAGGTTCTTGTGTCTCTGAGCTATCTTTTCTCTTCAGTTAAGTCAGTTTTGATGCTAAAGGTCCTACAAATCACAAGAATTTTCCCTTAATCCTATATTGATGGTAATCATGCATGTAGCATTAAACAAGCATTTGGTATCCAAGTGGCTTGAGCTGACAATGGGTTCAGAATAGGTTTCTTGTTTCAGAGATTCTTGGCCTCAAAGTGGACTATTGCCTGCTTGCTTTTCTTTGTACACGTTATTATTAAGAGAAGGATGGGTGAACCTTGGAGTGGGATTGCCACTACAGAACCTTGCATGTTGCACTAACATTTGATAAAGAAACTGGGTCAATACATCCTTGACTTTACAATCTCAAATCTTTCAACACAATCTTAATACCCACAGATTGAGCCTTTCTACATAGGCTTTAGACACAGCAGCATCATAATTCTGCAACCTAAGCTAAAGTGTGGTATTTGTTCCCACAGAGACTAGTGAGAACTGGACGACACTGGTAGAACCCTGATCTACTGATTGCTTGGTTATGTCAATCTGCTTTTTGTTTGTTTGAGTTCCCATTAAAAGAGAAAACAGAAGTGAGGACAAAAGCCACTCTGTGGGGGCTTTGACTCCAGCTCAATTTTAAAATGAACAACTAGATAGAAAGTTCTTTATAAAATAAAATAGCATGAGGGTCTGAAAAGTCTGGTGTGCCAAGGAGGTCTTAATAGTGTGACTGTGTCAGCTTCTTCCCTAAAGATTTAATATCAGTTAAATCTCCCTGGGTTCTCATTTGGGAACATTCTGTATACTGAGCTGCCTGGTTGTAAATATTGTTACACATATAGCATTTCCAGACACCTCCATTATTACCACCGAGCCATAAGAATACATTTTTGCTGCTCTTAACTGTTTAATAATAGATTTTTAATTACTGCTTATTTTTTCCTTGGGATTTGGGAGGTTTGCTTCATTTTCAGTCCTCTTTATGAAGAAATGATATTCTCAAGGCTTATCTTCTCAAGGGATTCTGAATACATTCAAGACCTTAGTCCTTGTACTCATTCCAGCCCTGTCTCAAATGCCATGCCGTGGAGCACTATGAACCCAAATAGTAAAAGTAAGACAACTTGTCAGACATCTGATTAGAGAGTTGCTTGATTCCCACATATTTATTCTCATAAATGGGGTGATCTTTTAAATGAGTATTTAAAGATATTTTTTCTAATATTTTAGGCTATAAACATTATTTAGAAATGTTATCTCATTGATTGACCAATTAAAAGGTTGACCTAGCATAACATTTTTTTTAATGTAATGCTTTGGAAAAACAAGTGTTTCTTTATACAGTCTTTTATTTCTTTACTCACAGTTGTTTGTCTACCATGAGAAATTTTTGTTTGGTAGCATAGCAGCTGCTTGAAGCTCAGTGGGAAGCACTTTGTTTATGTGAGTTGCCCCGGGTTAATCTGGATACTTCATAATGATATTCTGTTTCTAAGCAATAGGCACAGCCTGAAATCTCAGTAGTGATTTACCGATTGCTTGGTTATGTTGATCTGCTTTTTGTTTGTTTGAGTTCTGATTAAAAGACATTTCGCTATCATTGTGTGCCTCTGCATTATTTTGCTTGCTGAGAAAATGTGTTCTTTTTGGAGGACAGAAAATTCTATGTATAATATTCTTTACCCGGAGTAATCATTTAAGCTTCTATCAGCTGATGTCTTGATGGACATAAACTGACAGCTAGTTAAGACCACTATAAATGCTTTCAAAGACTGAGGAGGAAATAGGTTGAAAGAGTGGGAGCATACAAAGATTATTTTCTTCTGTTTCAAAATACTCTCCAGCGTATTCATTCCAGAGTGGCAGATTGCTTGAAAGCTTTTTCCCACTCTTGCCACTAGAAATCTCACCAAAATGAGCTCAAACAATAAAAAAGTGCAAGTCATAATCTTATGAGGAAGGGGAACAATAGAGTAAAGAACAGGCCAAGCAACATCAGTTTAAAAATCAAGAAAACAGATATGTGTGGAGCAATGGGCTTAATTGCCAGAAAAAGCAGAGGACCAAGGAAGCCTACAGAACAATCAAAAGACTGCAGAAGTGTGCAAGGAAGGTGGAGTTCTGAGCACAAGGAATCCTTGAGACTCCATAGGAGGTACCTTTCTTTACTACATCTTCCCTACTCAACACCCTTCACAACCACAGAGTAGATCTTTGGGAAGAGGAATGAATGCTGGCATGGTTATCCTGCTTTCTCCCTAGTCCCAGGTGCAAGTGAAAGCAGAGAAAACAATTTCACTTCCTTTTATACCACTTAGTGGTATAATAGTGCAGCACTGAGCTCAGTGTCTGGGTGTGAATAGGCACCTCCTTTGGGATGCTACCACACATAACTCATGAGCACGTGTCTTAGTCAGGGTTTCTATTCCTGCACAAACATCATGACCAAGAAGCAAGCTGGGGAGGAAAGGGTTTATTGAGCTTACTTCCACATGGCTGTTTATCACCAAAGGAAGTCAGGACTGGAACTCAAGCAGGTCAGGAAGCAGGGGCTGATGTAGAGGCCATGGAGGGATGTTCCTTACTGGCTTGCTTCTCCTGGCTTGCTCAGCCTGCTCTCTTGTAGAACCCAAGACTTCCAGCCCAGGGACGGCACCACCCACAAGGGGCCCTCCCCCCTTGATCACTAACTGAGAAAATGCCCCACAGCTGGATCTCATGGAGGCACTTCCCCAACTGAAGCTCCCTTCTCTGTGATAACTCCAGTCTGTGCAAGTTGACACACAAAACCAGCCAGTACAGCACATAATTAAAAAAATTATTTTCTGCTGAGCTTTGAACTGCATTAACAGGATTTTAGCTTTTTAATTTTTTACAGGCTTTTTGTAATTATGCTTTGGTTTGCTTTATATTGGGAATATTAAAATTTGTTTCAATTCCTCATTTAGTTGTTGCTGGAGAGTAGGATACATAGTCTAAAATTGAAGTGGTTGTTAAAAACAGAGGAGCCCCAAAGACAGATACCTGGTTAACCTAATAGAGGCATACCTTCTTAAAATGTCAACTATCTTTCATTTTTAATAAACTGCTAATGCTAGCTAATAAATTCCTGCCTAGACTAAGATTCTAAAATATCAATAGTGAATCCAAGAATTAAGAGGAATTTTCGGGGTATATTTGTTCCAAGTGCAATTATGAAACCAAAGCTCACTATCTTAAGACTCCAGCTAAAGGAAAAGTTCCATTTCAACCGATTTTGAGATTGGCTTCTTCAATTTTCCTAGTTGATAAGCAGAGAATACCTCTCTGAAGGAGAGGCCTCACCCTGAGAAGGTTGTAGCCTTTCATTCTGTCTCTACATGACAATCATCTCTGAACTCAAGAGCCCTGCATGAAGTTACTTCCAAGTTTCTAAGTTATTTGGTTTCAGACAAGACTGAGAAACAAAGGGAAAACTAATGCCCTTGGCTTTCTGTTTTGTTGGGATCTAAGTTGAAAATGATGCTTGTACGATTCTCTTGAAGTTCTCCTTACCTGGAATGAGAACCTTATTCCAGAAAATGCCTGGTCAAGTAAGAAGACATAAAATCTCCAAAAATAAATTACAGTATACTAGTATATTACCATATAAATATATTCATAAATAGAATATCGCTCCAGGGAGTAACAAAATCTTTGACTGCATGGCTTTGCCAAAAACTTATATATAACAGTTAAAATTTCCAAAGCAACTATATATATTGTTTTTCAGTTTTTAACATCTGCAGTCATATTTACATGCTAAGACAAAGATCCAGAGAAGAAAGAAAGATGTGCCAAAAATGCGGAAGTAGGATACATACAGAAAGCAAATCTCTTGGACATGTAATAACTAGGAGGCAAAATTCAAAACATAGATAGGTGGATTAACCTTGGAAAGGAGAAAATGCTGTTTTTGGTTTGGGAGTTAAAATCTAGAAAAATATTCTAATCTAAAATTGAAATCAATAATACAAGGCAGAAAACAAAAATAAAGCTTTAGAATTCTTAAAGATGCACAATTAATTTGTAAGTGGTTGGAAAATAAGACTGTGTAGTGAGTGAGGTAAGCCAGACCCAGAAAGATAAATGGCACAGGTTCTCTCTCAGCTATGGGTCCTATGTCCAAATCTTCAGATCTGCGTGTCTAAGCTAGAGAAATTCCAGAAACCAGGAAGTAAGAAAGACTGGGAGTGTAGTCAATGGACACACTGTAGAGAGGACACACAAGCTGTGATGGGGGAAATGGCAAAATTGGCAGAGGAACTTAGTCTAAGAACAAAGATGGGTAATCCTAAGGGAAGGGGAGGGTAGAGGGATAAAGGAGACCAATGGTAATTGGGGAAAAAGGCATAGGAAAACATTCTTTTATGTTTACATAAAAATATGTAAAGAGCTCAAGGAAGTTATGTCATTTGAGGTGTCAATGCTCCTTTGCAAGAATATAGGCTACATAATAGAAATGCCTGTGTCAGGCATGGGAATTTCCCCTTTGAGTCATTGGTCAGAGTATCTGAAGGCCTAGCAGAGCAGTGTGTGCGACTGCTGTTGCCCTTAGTTTTCTCCCCAGGTGCCACACATTTCAGACTCACTGTGTAATGAGTGAGGTAAGCCAGACCCAGAAAGATAAATGGCACAGGTTCTCTCTCAGCATTCAGTCTCATTCTGTGTTGGTCTCTTACAAGCCACCTCCCAAATTAATTGTCTATATTTCTTTTGGCTGTATAAATAATTTTGAAATGTGTAAGCTTTTCTGAAAACCATAGTATAGTGTACAAACATCAACTAAATAATCCTACTAATAGAGAGGCTGAGATAGGAGACGCAAGATTTCAAGACCATTATGTGGTACACAACAAGACATAGTCAAGTACAAACAAGCAGAAAGTGTGTATGGATTGTACAATATTGGACCTATTTCTCCAGTTACTCAATTTACCTGATGAAATTCAGCTGGAACTGACTATTTTATCAGAAGGGGATGCACAAGCTGTAGAGGAATAAAAACAATTGAAAGCAATACCAGCTGTAATGTCTACACATTACAACTACCCACACGACTTTCTAGTGTAATAGTGGCAATCACAGTGTGTGTATAACCAACAGCCAGCTAATTAGACCCAAGTCCCAGTTGATAAGAAGGAATTACTGCTTGACATTGCAAACCTAGCCAACTATTTATGGCTGGTGACTTCTTGGGTCTGAGAGGAGAACATACTATTGACACTTTACTAAACCACTATAATTTACAATCGTATTGGAAATTTCCATGCTAAATTTCTTTTTTATTAGATATTTTATCTATTTATATTTCAAATGTTATCCCCTTTCCAAGTTTCCCCTCTGCAAACTCTCTATTTATCTCCCCCTTCCCCTGCTTCTATGAGGGTGCTCCTGCATGCAGCCACTCACACTCAACTCACTGCCCTCACATTCCCCTACACTGGGGCATCGAGCCTTCACAGGATCAAGGGTCTCTCCTCCCATTGATGTCAGTCAAGGCCATCCTCTGCTACATATGCAGCTGGAGCCATGGGTCCCTCCATGTGTATTCTTTGGTTAGTCCCTGGGAGCTCTGGGGGGGGGGGGGTCTGGGTGGTTGATATGGTTGTTCTTCCTAGGAGGTTACAAACCCCTTTAGCTCCTTCAGTCCTTTCTCTAACTCCTCCATTGGAGTCCCCATGCTCAGTCCAATGGTTGGCTGTGAGAATCTGCATCTGTATTAGTCAGGCTCTGGAAGAGCCTCTCAGGAGAAACTATATCAGGCTCCTGTCAGCATGTGCTTCTTGGCATCCACAATAGTGTCTGGGTTTGGTGACTGTATATGAGATGGATTCCCAGGTGGGGCAGTCTCTGGATAGCCTTTCCATCAGTCTCTGCTCCACACTTTGTCCCCATATTTCCTTTGGACAGGAGAAATTGTGGGTTAAAAATTTGGAGATATGTGTGTGGCCCCATTCCCCAACCAGGGGCCTTGTGTAACCTCTGGATATGGTCTCTACAGGTTCTCCCTCCCCTTTTTTGGGCATTTCAGCTAATCTCATCTCTGTTGGGTCCTGGAAGCCTCTTGCTTTCCTGGTATATAGGACTTTCTGGTGGCTATCAGCTAGCTCTCCATCCCCCATTGCTACACACCTCTGTTCAAATTCCTGACCCTCTATATATCACCCACATCTCTGTCTCCTCCCACACCTGATCCTGCTCCCCCTTTTTCCATTCTCCTCTTTTTCTCCCAAGTCCCTCCAGCCCTCTATCTTCTGTGAGTATTTTAAGAAGGACTGAAGCACCAACACTTTGGTCTTCTTTCTTCTTGAGCTTCATATGATCTGAATTGTATCTTGGGTATTCCAAGCTTTTGGACTAATATCTACTTATCAATGAGTACATACCACATGTGTTCTTTTGTAATTGGGTGACCTCACTCAGGATGATTTTTTTTTGTTTTTTGTTTTTGTTTTTTGTTTTTGTTTTTTAGGGATAATGCTCAGAATTTTTATTTTTGATAATACATTTCATGAGAAAAGACAGAACAAAAAAACAAGAACAGTACACTGGCAATACTGGTTGATGTAAGGGACAGAATTACTTAGAAATAAATAAATGGAGAGATCAAAATACCTGGACAATTGATTGTATATTCTGGATATTAAAAAGAAAGATCTTTTTAAAACTCTTAGATATGAATTCTTGAAGCCTTTGGAATAAGTAATATTAAATAAAAAATTTTAGACTGAAGCATGTAGGAAAGAAAGATGAGGAGTGCAGATATGGCATCAATGGGAGGTCCTGTGGAGGCTCGATGCCCCAGCATAAGGGGATGCTAGGACAGTGAGGTGGGAGTGAGTGTGTGGGTGGGTGGGAGAAGCACCCTCATAAGGCAGGGGTGTAGGATGGGAGTTTGCATAGGGGAAACCAGGAAGGGGGACATTTGAAATGTAAACAAATAAAATAACCAATAAAAGAAAGAAAAATATTCACATAATTTAGATTAAATATTATGTGAAGTTCTTTCTCTTTTTTGCCTTAAAACTATTTTGTTATATAATTTTTGTTTCAAATGAAAGATTTTTCATGCCCCATAAAACTATACACTTAAAAAATTACTTGGTTTCAGTCTCTGCTATTCATTTGTGAATGGGATTATTTTAAGTATGCATCATACTTGTTGATGTCAAAAATGTTGACTTGGCATTTGCCATGCCATGTGCCTATAGGCAATGTTTAGTTGTCAAGTCATGTAAGACTTTTTCTATTCATATGTATAAATGAATCCTAGAAATTAAAGTACAGTAGAATGAAAAAATCTTTTGCTTAAGAAGAACCCCCAGAAGTGAACCAGGACAAGGCCAGTGAAATGGCTTAGTAAGTAAAGGCTCTTGCCTCCAATCCTGAAGACTTGACTGGTACCTGCATAGGGGATGGAGAGAACCATCTGTCATCTTCTGACCTTAACAGAGACTTATGTCCTCTCCCTCACAGAAATCAAACAAATAATTAAAAGTAATTTAGGAGCTGGGCAGATGGCTCAGCCAATAAGAGCACTATAAGTTCTGAGTTCAATTCTCAGCAATCACATTGTGGCTTACAACCATCTGTAAGTGGATCTAATGCCCTCTCCTAGTATTCATGAAGACAGAACACTCTTTTACGTAAAATACATACAAAAATAAATATTTAAAAAAGAAGAAAATAAATTTAATTTTTTTCCTTGCACTTTATTTTTTTTAAACTTTTATTGGATTATGATGAGAAAAGTTACATGATTTCAATTTTTCTGAATTTGTTAACATTTATAAACATATTTTAAGTAAATAGAATTAAATCACATTCTTGTTTCCCTTTTGAACCCCCATTCCTCCCAGAGACCCCCCCTTCAATACCTACAATATCGTTTTTGTCATATTCCTTAAAATTTATAAAATATTATA
>JADRCD010212411.1:0-14310 GCA_019843815.1 Montemys delectorum
CAGTGTTTCCAGTGTTTCCTTGGGATGGAAACTGCAGTACAACTTTGTGGAGATAAAGACTTGGAGAACGAAAGAACTTTTAATGAGGAGGGCCACGTTCCCTATCTTGTTTGTGGCAATGAGTCCAGAGTTGTGTGACCGTCTCTAAACTTTAAGATTACATATATTCCACAATAACTTGAACTTACATATTTCAAATATGTATTTTAATTACATGCTAGTTATACCTCAAACAGATTATGAGGTTTGTGTACTAGTTTCCAGGAGGGTGTTTTCTGCCTTCAAATATGGGTAGTTACTTGCAGGTAGACATCCCCATGTATTATTACTATTCACAGGAATTCATATTTAGACTAAATTCTCATGTTCTTCCACAGACTGCTAAAAGCTTTGTTGCTTCTTCACCATTGGCTGTTGTTGAAAATGTTTTGTTTTCTACAACTGATTTCAGCAAGTGGTGTGAAATCACGGTATGTGCCGGCCACTGTGACAGAGTCCCCACTTCATCACTGATGGTCCAAAGTTCTTTTAAACTTAGCTACAGCTTATTTACAGTTTGCTCACCCTTAGTCATTCATAAGGTAGACTCAAGACAGGAGATTAAAATCCCTTTACCCTTCATGTTACATCAAAAATGGAAAAGGCATACAAGATCCACTTAGCAAATCACCAACACCAGAAAGAAAATGGCTCTTATTTCCACCTCTTCATGAAAGTGCTCCCCCCATCTATCTGGATATCTGCTTCTAAGTGGCAACGCCTGCCGTTCAGTGAACTACAAAAGCCCAGGACCATATTTACTTACAGTTGTTTTTACATCCAGATGTAAAAAATAATGTTAGTAAATAAAATATATACTTTATTATTATCTTTGATAGGTGTTGGGATATTAACTTTGAACGCAGTATCTTTTCATATTTCCATAGCAATTTGTGTCAATAGTCTTGACACTATACTACCAGTCACTGTTTTACGGGGGGGAGGGGGGGAGTAGAAGATTAGAGAAAAAACCTAACCTATTAGTCAACAGGAAACCATTACAACCACTTTATCCAAATAGGATTCATTCCAGTACAATATACAGGGAAATTGAACTGTGACTCCCTAACCCCTGAACCTTTAGAGCATTGATAAGTAAAGGGTATAATTGATTGGCAAGGATGTAGGAGACCATTACTCTTCCACAACTGGCAGAGGCTTGCGGAGATCTCAGTGTGAAATGCTCCCCGCACCCCAGCTCATATGTTTGGTCCCCAACTGGTGACACTACTTGGAAAGTGAATCCTTGTGGAAGGTAGCGCCTCACTGGAAGCTATGTGTCTCTGGGGAAGGCTTTGGGGCTTTATAGCCTGGCCCTGATCTCTGTTTACTTTCCATTTCCTGATTACGGAAGTGATGTGTTCAGTCATGTTCCAGCTCTTGCTAGCCATGCTGCCCCTGCCATGATGGTCTGTACCCCTCTGGAACTGTGAGCCAACATAAACTCCTTTTCTCTTAAGTTGCTTTTTTGTCAGGGTGTTTTATCACAACAATGAAAAAGTAACTGAGATGTAAGTAAAATACACAGTCATTCAGAGAATTGTATGGCCACTTCTAGTAAATTTAAGCATGCCCTATCATATGAGGCCATCTCAATCCTGCTTTCATACCCAAGAGAAAGAAGCAAACACTGACAAAAAGTCTCCCATTCATAAAACACCAAACTAGAAACAATACAATGGTAATAAAAAATTCTCCAATTCATAAAATACCAAACTAGAAAAAAATGCAATGTCATCAACAGGAGGATGAAAAATGATCTGTGATGAATTCACATTATGGAATACTATGAACTGCAACTGTAACAATCACAACAGTATCCAGTGCATGGCTAGCCTCAGAGAAGTTATGGTGAACAGTAGGAGCTATATAGAAAAGGCATATATATATATCTTTGCAGCTATATGAAATCTGAGTACCCATCTCCACAGAAAATTAAAAGGTATTTCTTCTCATTTGAATGAGACTAGATGTAAAGAACCTAAGTGCCTTTTTGAGACCATGCTTATACTTAATATATAATCTGGTACACAATAAAAAGATTAAAAACATTGAAATTACAATGACTGTTTCATGCACATTTATTTTATTTTGTTTTGTTTTATTTTTTTTTTATTGCATGAGAGAATGACCTTGTTAACTTCTTCCTGGGAAAAGAGCAATACTGCTTGATTTCTCTGCAGTTCCCTGAATCATTTCCCACTGCCTTTGAGTGCCTACCCTCCCACTGCCAAAAAGCCAGATGCTCTTGTCTTTGATCAGTATTTGTTCAATGCTTGTATTGTGCATGCTCTTAATTAGTCGGTTGGGACCTATAATATTTATTTCTTCATGAGCCAAACAATACAAGTTCTATTGGGGGCAGAGAGCAGATGTTGATATATTTTGGCCTACAGACGTTACTCTATGAAACATCCGCCTATTCTTACATTTGCCCTTCAAAGTGGGAGAAGTCAGTACTCATCTTTTCAGTTGTATAACATTCCACCAAGCCACCCTAACCAGAAAACACTTGAAAATTTTTTACATAATAACTTTGACAATGTCTGTCCATACCCATGTTCAGGCTTGTGTCATGTGCTTTTCATAAAAATATTATTTAGTTGAGCACACCTCAGGATCTACCTGGCAGTACTACTGAATACTTAGTAAAAAATTGGTCATAGCCCAGGCATCCCTGCCCTTGGCAATGTTCCATGATGCCTGGAGTTTCTGTTGCTTCTTCATTGAATACATTCTTAGGTCTGTTCTCATGTTCATATGACAGTCTCCAAATTCAGACACTTTGGAATACATGTCCAGAAAGCATGTATCTCTTTACTTTCAAGTGAGAAATTGATCACAAGTACCATGATTCACTGAGTAGTAGAGCTCACAGTATGGGAAAGCTAAGTAGAGGCTGACAAGTCATACATTTTGGTTAGTGTCTGTCCCTTGTAAATGCACTTTCAAAAGTGTCTGTTTTGAAATGTCTTTATCCCTTGCTAGCTCCCATTAAATGACACAGAGACTATAAGATTTATTTGATAAACTCTATGACTCAATAACTGAGTAGTTAATAATATATTCTAATCCTTTGAGCTAATTTGGCTACGTCCCAGCCAAAAGTCCCAAGATACTTCCATTTTAGTATTGGTCTGGCTCTCTAGATTTCAGGTATTTTCCCATGATGTCTCTCGCAGACCTTCCTAGGGGAGAATTCCCTTTTTCCTCTCTCTCTCTCCCCTTGTCTTGTCTGGCAGAATCCTATCCCTATTCTCTCTTCTGACAAGCCATTGACTGATCAACCCTTATTGACAAGTCAAAGAATAAATGGGGAGCAATGTTTACACAAGCTGAAATAGAAGATACTGAGAATAAGCATTACAATAGCGTGTCCAGATTGCAATAGGATATGGGGACAGAGAAATCAGCATTTGAATAATACAAGGATAATCTTTACAAAATGCCTAAAACATTTTGCCTACAGTCCACCATTGTGCAACCAGAACCAATATGGATGTATAAGACACGGAAGGCAGCTAAGTTAGTCTTTCTATTACATAATTCATGTATACAGTGTCCAAGTCATTGTGTCTGGAAGACATTTGGACTGTCCTTGGGGTTCATTCTTTGTGCTCTTTGAGTATTTTTCAAAGAGGTAGGGTTTGGCCTATTTAGAACTAAGATAATTCTTATAATCTATGAAGTCTCTACAATGCTGACTAAATTGAGAAAATACTATAGGATTTTTGGAATAGAAAAAAATTGCACATGTAAGGACAGGTGTGAAAGTCCCTGATTTTCTACTTCCAGCCACCACCCAGATTCTTGAGTTTCTATCCTTGGAGAAATTCTACAAACCTTTTCCTTAGATGTGAAACAGTTTGTTCAGATGTAGTCTAAATATAGAACACAAAACAATTTTTTATCAACTATTACTTCTATAAAAGATGAATGTATAGTTTTATGAGGAAGTAATAACTTCATAAAAGAAAAATTTTGAAAAACAGAGAAAGGGAAAAAGCCTCATAAACATAAAAATAGAACATCACTTTGGACCTTTGGAGCTATTTCCTGTGATAGATCCTTTGTTTTTCTCAAAGCCATCTGGAAATTCCTGTAGAATCTTCCTTATGATACAGAATTTGAGCATCTGCTTTAGGTACTGAGTGAGCCTTAAGGGAACGAGAAGAGTTCAGCTAGAGATGTTAGTAAAAGTCAAATGAGTCCCAAGAATTGTTCCATGAACCATCACCTAATGTCTGCGAGCCTCCTGGGTCAAATAATAAGAATAACAACCAAGAATGGATACTGTGTGTACAGCTATAGAGTTGTAAGGACCTTACAAATAGTAAATACAACACACACACACACACACACACACACACACACGCATGCACACACGCTATTATTTTCATTTGTGGTGTCAGATACTCATTAGATACAGCCATTTTCTGTTATGATTACATTTATTAGGTATAGTGTCTTTTACCCAATTTTAATATTTAATTAATTATAAATTTCAATTTGTAATTAAGTTAAGTCTGTGTAGGAGGTGTCTGTAGATGATCAATCTCATGCTGTAAACATCCAGGGGGAGAAAGCTCCAGTGGCTGGTTTTGTCATATACAAGTCAATTGCTGTAAATATTTATTCTCAGACCAGAGAGGGCTTTACCATTTCAACCCCAACTCGTGCAGGGAAGTCTGAGGCATTGAGTCCTTGATATGGCCATGATCATGTTAATAATACATACTCACTCAGGACTTCATCCATTCCTACACACTCACTCCAGGGTCCCTTAGCATCCCTCATTAAGGAGAAAATTATTTTCTTCTAGTCAAGATAATGAAAACTCTGGACCAGTTAGAGACCTAACATTCTTGTTGGTCAGGTCAATGACCAGGTGTGGTGAGTAACCGTCATCAACGCCTAGCATCTACCATCTCGAAGCATACAGCTGTGCCTTTATGCAAAAGATCATGCCAGCTCGGCTTTGTGACAGCTTACAACACCACATATCGGGGCCAAGAGCAGCATGACTACCCAGCTGACCCCCACTACTTGTTGTGGCCTAGGGGGAAGGGACTAGAGTGTTAGAGGGTGCAGGGCACTAGATGTGGGACTCCATATATGCAGCTACAAGGATGCCCTCATTCCTACTGGGTAAAGGCTTTCCAGGTGTGACCAGCTAGGTTTAGGAGGAGCACCTCTACCCCTGTTAGTAACCGCTTACTTATACGTGGTAAAGGAGTCCAATAGAATGAGTAGTTCTCCAGAGTCAATTTTGGTGGAAATGTATGTCAGTTTGTTATTGAAACGTTAGGGAAAAGGTTATATGATATTTATCTCATGCCCTAAGAAGAAATTTTAGGAACACAAGGGACCACTACCAGGAAGGCAGGTTCATCTTAAACCAGGCTAAAGAGATAGGGGGATACTAGATTTTTTAATAGGATAATGTGTTTCTCCTGTTCAGAGTTCTTGGGCCTAGCACCTTCCCTACAGTCTGTCCTAATGGGTTTGTTTCACGAGTCTGCCTACTTTTCTGAGTCCTGACTCAGACATGACCTCTCTTTTCTGTCTCTTTCTGATGCTGCCTTGAGCTTGAATACACAGTTTTGTCTGGCACTGTGGGCTTCTTCACTCACTCTATAAAGCTTCGCTCCACGCCATGTGGCTGCTTCCTTGCTACATAGCTGACTTCATGCTGACTTAACTAGAATGTGTGGCTTTACTCTCATCTCCGTTCACTCCTCAGTGTAGCCGTGAAGATTCACAGCCCGCTTGCCCTGGGTTTTTATCTTACACCTCAATAAAAGTTCTCCTGAAACCTCTGCTTTAATCCACTCCTAAAGTTATTTTATTAATGAGAATAAGAACCCCAGGGAAGGGAGACCTTCCCCCAGTATCACTTGCTGCCATGAGTTTCTTGCCATGATAGTCTTCATCTCCTCAACTTGTGGGTTAAAAATAAATCCTACTTCCTTTAGTTGTTTCTTGTCAAGTATTTGGTACAGGGATTAGATTAGTAACTAATATAGAAAATTTGTAAGAAGTAAGACCATTAGCTGAAATAGAAGTGCCTTTAGAAGTTGGTTGGCAAGAAGAATATGGAAACATTTGAAGCAAAGCCCTAGAATACTAAAAGGCAGACTTAAGGGGACATTCTGGTAGGTATTCAGAAGCCAGAATCCTGATAGAGTTGCATATCAAAAGATTATACTGATAAAGTTTTAAAGAGAAACAAGAGTTCTGCCAGAATCTGTATTATAAGCTATTTAGGCTGCATTTTGACAAAGAATCTGCTTCTGTCTTGAAGACTTACATGAAGCTAAGTTCAAAATTGTAGACTAATTTGTTTGGAAGAGGAAATTATAAGACAACATAGAATTCAGGATGTGACATGGTTACTGTTTGGTGCTTTTAGCCATGTTTCCAGTGTGTGGGATTGGTGGTGCAGGAAAGACAGGCAAGTAGAACAGAAAGATTTGGAAAATGTCCATTATAATAAAGAAAGGAGAATGAGAGTTTAACGTCACTTGCAAGGTGCAGACAAAGGACCTGTGCTTATTTTAAAAAGATAGCACCATTAAAGAGAAACCATAGACAGGCTGGGAGACTAGGAAAAGCACTTTGAGGACAAGACCCTACCTATTAAGAACTCTAGAATATAACTATGCCAACTTTTGTAAAAGTTGCAGAAAAGATAGAGTTTTCAGAGCTTGCTGATTAAAAGACCAACAATTGTAGAAGTCTTACCAAATTCACCAAAGATGGCACATAGAGGCTGTTATGGGTATGGCCCAAGAGGGCCAGGATACATCTTGGCAATGTAACATGACGCTATCCACATGTTGCTAGTTTTGCAAGCCTGCAAAATGCAAGTCTTGGGTTCACAGGGATTTGAGTCACGGTTCCAGAAGACCTCTGACACAAGGCAATTTGTGGTAGGGTCAGATTCCTTGCAGGAGAGTGTCAAGTAACCATTTGTGATACAAAACTCCAGGGCATTTGCCAACCAAAGCTTTATCCATAGAGTGGAGCTGTTCTAAGAGTGAGCGAGGCCATGTGCACTACAGACAACATAGCTGGATGGGTGGGTGGGGCTTCCAAAGATCGCTGAAGTACAGATGATGTTATAAAGAAATCAGGATGCCAGATGTGGAGCTACGAGATTTGACATTTGCCCTGCTGGGTTTCATCCTCCCTTTGATGCCTGTGCTTCTTTCATGTCCCAATCTTTCTACTTGGAATGTGGTTGTTTAATCTGTGCCATTATATGTTAGATGTATGTAACTCAATGTGCCATTATATGTTAGATGTATGTAACTCAATGTGCCATTATATGTTAGATGTATGTAGCTCAAAAAAAATCACAAGATGTCACAGGGAAGATAACATCTTAAGTCTCAAAAATGCTTTATTAGACTTTTGAATGTTGTTGGAACTGTTGAGACTGTTGAAGATGAACTAAGTGCATTTTTGCATTATCAGATGGCGGTGGACTTTTGAGAACCAGTGATATAATGCCATCGTTTAAAAACTGATATGTTAATTTGTTCCTGTGTCAAATTGACATTGGATAGGCTTGTGATAGTTGATCACTTTCTACTTGACTGGATTTACAATCAACTAAGAGACATGCCTCAGCAGCAGCATTCTAGTGGCTGAGGATTGAGACTTGTTGAGAAAGTGAGAAAGCCTGGCTTGTGCTAGTATTTGTTTTCTGGTTTCTGCTGCTAAAAATGTAACCAGGGGCCTAATGCTATAGTTGTCATCTGCTTCTTGCTGTGACAAACTGTATTCCTTCAAACCATGAGCCAACATATGTCTTTCCTCCCTTAAGTTGCTTCTTGATAGGTGTTTAGTCAGAGTGCTAAGAAAAAATTCCCAGTATTCTTCCTAGTGTTTGAATATAGCACTTTCTATGTACCAGATGTGTTGTAAATGCTTCCTAAATGCCCACTTATTTATATATTTAACAACCTGTATGGCAGTTTTAATTGTAAATGTCACTTTTACTTCCTCAGAGGAAGGAATGAGATGGGAGCCATACCTAAGCTTTACAAATACTTGTCTTGGGCTGAGCCCAGAGCTTTTCCTTCTTTGGTCTATCTCTAGTCCTAGGACTGGAAGCTTCTAGCCTCTGACTAATCTTCTGCCAGCCTGGACTTTGAAGGCTTCAGACTCCAGCCTTTGTCTGCTAACCTAGACCTAGAATGTTCTAGTCTCCAAGACTGCTGAATTAGCTTCCTCTTTCTAGATCTTTCTGAACTTCGGCTGGCTGCTTCAACTCAGCTGTTCTGTCTCATATTCCTCTTCAAGCTGATTGATTCACATTGGCTTCTCTCTAATTCTGACTGAGTTGCTCTGCTTGGAAAGACAGCTATTGAATTCCATGAACTGAACTGCACTGAACAGAACTGAACTAACTCTCTCTCTCTCTCTCTCTCTCTCTCTCTCTCTCTCTCTCTCTCTCGCTCGCTGCTTTTTAAGTAGCTTCTTTTCTGTCTTTTCTCATGAGAGTTAGGTGTATCCTATCTCTGATTCACTCTGTCACATCTTTCTCTGATTCTTTTGTCTTCCCTTCAATTTGATGTTGTTGTTTGGGATTAAAGGTGTGTATGAAGGGCATGTCTGTATTCTAGCCAGAGTGTATTCCAGTCAGAGGGATTAAAGCTGTGTGATGTGTTTGGATTCCAGCCAGATCATATCTTTAGATGTAATCCCTTGCCAGAGTAGCCACATTGCTGGATTAAAATTTCTCTACATATCCCCCATTTCTGTTTAAGCTAAAAAGCACACACAGATTAACTTTTACAGCAAAAACAATTATCGGATTGTTTTTAACACAGTCTTAAGAGTCCTTATGAAGATCAGTTGATGTGATGATCCTTCATAAATGTTGTCCTGATCATCTGTCCTTCAGAAAATATCCATTTCAGTATCAAGGCTTTCCAATATGCCAGTTTGATGAACAATCTTCCAGTCTGGTTTGTTGAGCTGTCCCTACGTGGGGAGTGTGGGAGGGTCAGCTTTCTGCATTGTCTGAATTGCTGTCTTTATGCATCTCTTCCTTGAGTCATTCTGTTCATGTGGAAGCTTCTCTTACTCAGATCTGATCTTTATCAATTTTGATGGAACCCATTATCTTTCATCACCCATGGGAATGTAGGCAAAAGCTCTTTCCCAGTGTAACGCATTCTCTGATTTCCATTATGATGTTAAAACATCTTTAAAATATACAAGTTGATCTAACTCAGTAGTTTTTTTTTCTACAAGCAGTATGATTAAAGAGATGCATACACCTTATAATTACCAGAACTGGGACTAAACTACTTGTCCCCAAATCCATACTTTTAACTTTCATTCTGTACTGCCATTTGCTGAGTTTTTGCATGGTGGGAAATAATTTCTTGTTTCACCTTATTGTCTGCCAGTACTTGACAACCCTTTCAAGAAGTAGCTATAAATATTCACTTTGTTATATTGACACAACCTGGAATCACTGAGAAGAGAGTCTCAGTGCGGAAATGTCTGGGTTTAACTGGCCTATGGGAATGCCTGTGTAGGATTAGTTTTAATGGGGCTAATTCAAGTATAACTGATCATTCTCAACATGGGCAGCACCATTTCATGGGCTGGATTCTGAACTGCATAAGGGTAACATTGAGGTGAGCACAAATAATCAAGGGAATGAACATATGCATGAATGCGCATGCATTCATTTTTCTTTGATATTGACTAGCCGCTTCACAATCTTGCTTCTGTGACTCTCCCTCAATGATGGGCGGTAACCTGGAATAGTGAGATGAGTAGCTTGTTTTCAAGGTGTTTTATAACATTACCATATATGAAAATGAGGCATTGGTATAGGCTGTTCTCTAGAAAACTACCTATATATCAATTCTAAACTTGACAACTTTCTTAATGCCTTAACAAAGGTTGGAGCTCTCTTGTTCTTTTTGTACTCTAGCAAGGGCTTTAGAACAAACCATATGGAGTCTGAGGTATGTCAGCTCCTTATGGTTGGTTGTGCTCTGACATCATTTAAGACTAGAAAAATAGGAAAAGAATCTAAATGTTTTCCAGTGAAGAAGATGAAACAAAGTGCTATAAAGCAAAATAAAATGCCAGAGGCTCTCAGCTGTTACACATTCCTTTTAACAATGTAAAATATCTAAAATCGAAGGGAGAAGCACTCAGGGTTCAGGCTTCCACTTCAGAGTGCTCAGAGGCAGAAGGCAGGGACTTCTGAAGAGAGAATGTGGAGAGGGATTTCTCAGTGTCTGGTGATTGTGTGAGTCACTGGGCTAAAGGATTCACAGATAACTGAGAAGGTGTCTTTTATGGAAATATCCATAGACGCTTCTAGAAGAAATCATCTTTTTCATGTGAAGACTAGGTGAAAAAGATTACTTCCACCAATTCAGGTGAACATGACCCAACCTGCTGAGTGTCTGAGTAGGACAAAATGGGAGTGCAGTGGCAAATATGTTATCTGCACTCGAGCAAAGGTCTCTGTCCTCATTCTTGAACTTGATAATGGAGAGAAGGCTCCATTCCAGCTCCTCAGTACTCTTGAGCAGAGAAGATCCTCTCAGGCAAGGAACCTACGAAGCTCATGGTGCTCTGGTTATTGATTGGTTTAGCCCCCATTTACTTGGCCAAACTGTTATGGGGCTCTGCGCGATTCCCTTCCTACCTATCTCACATCATGCCCGTATTCCTTCTCCACCTTTTCACCACTGAGTTGTGCTCCATGCAGCAGTGACATCATTCTGGTTTTCTGTAGGTGCATCATATGGCTTTCTGTCTGATTAGTTGCCACCTTAAATTTTGGTGACCTTTTAACTGGAAAGTCTAGAGAGCAGTGGCATCGCCTTGTAGATAGCTGGGTGATGACAGGCCTGGAGGCCATCAGGGATACTGTACAAGCACAGAAACTTTCCAGCTGGCCTCAGCCAACAGCTTCCATACCAAATCCCAGCCCTTTTAGTTCTCCCTCTCTGAGCCTCTCCCTATCTCCTCCTCTTTCTTTCTCTTCTTCTTGTTTTCTGTCTTTCTGGCCTCTCTCCTCATCCTCCTTTTCCTTGTTTTTCTTTCGTGTGCCTGGGGAAAAGGAGAAAGCCAGGGACTAAATGTTGAAGTTAGTAATCACTAATTATAGAATCACAAAAAGAAACGTCAAAATAAGAGAATTAATGATATCAGGAAGAAGAAAGCTCACGGGTAAACATTGTTAATGCATTTATGATTTATTTCTCTTTGTGTGTGTGCATCAAAGACCAATTTATCCTTTCTAGTATTTTAGCATGCATTGATCCATTCTAAGATTTTTAGGGTTCTTAATCATGCAAAGTAAATATTTTTTACCCACTCTTTGCCATGAAATAATGTTGAAGTTTGAGCACTAAATTATTGTACTTTGCAGTGTTTATGCCAAATCTATATTCTCAATATGCTAACCTGATCATTTAAATAATTTAAATTTTATATACAAGTTACAAGAATAATATCAAGGTTTTCTGTAGGGCTTTAACTCTGATTCCCAAGTATCAACACCTGAACACATCCATTTTAGTTTTTTTATTCAAGGTTATATTTTTTTCTGTGCAAATGATAGATAGACATAGACTATAAAAGAAAAACCTATTTTGTTTTATATGCCAATGGGTTGATACTTTTGACCCACAAAACACAGGGTTTCCTCACCAAGGAATTCCAGTCCTCTGCAGATACCAACTTGGTGACCTATTCTTCAACTTCATCATGATGTTGATCCCTGAACACTCTCCCAATCTCACGTGCAACTGCAAGTTTCAATTCTCTTGCTGCCCCTCTGTCCAATTAGATATAAATTAGGGTTCTATGACCCCTTCCTTGTATTCATTTATTTTCTATGAGTTCTCAGAATTCAGGAAACATTCTACTTACATTTTTTCATTGTTTTGTAAATGAGACAGATGAAGAGCCTGGGGCAGAATTATGTAGGGTGAAACATGCTAAGGCACGTGGCTTTTCTTTGTCATTTCTCAGTATACCACTCTTCTAGAACCTGCATGTGTTCAAGAGCCTAGAAGCACCTACATCCCTTCTTTTGAGAATTTTATTTAGGTTCCATTATATAGGCATGATGAATTAACTCGTCACTGACCCCTGAATTGATCTCCAGCCCCTTTCTCTTCTCAGAAGTTGGAGGTGTGGGCAGAGCTGAAGCTTCCAACCCTCTGGTGCTGAGATTGGGTCATCTGGCAACCATTCTATGGCCTGGAGCTATCTAGAGGCATTAAGCATCCAGTCAGCCCGTTATCATAGGAGAAGCAACTCCAATTCCCACGGCAGAATTCCCACTCCAGAGACTTTGAAACTCTTGTGCCAGGAAACGAAGACTAATGCCAAACATTATAACAAAAGATGCTCCTAGACTGCTGTTATCCAGGACAGTGTGTAATGATTTTAACCAGGAACTAGAAACAAAGACCAAATACACATATGCATGTATATTATACACAATATTATATATATATATATATATATATATATATATATATATATATCACAATATCTTAGAGGCACATTTTTTTTTGAGAGTAGGCTGTTATAAGCATAGTGCTGATTTGTTCATGTATTTTTCCTAAAATATCTCATATATAGCTAAAATAAAACAACCAAACTAAAGCTACTTTGGTGGCAAACACATGTAATTTCAGCTACCTGGGAGACTGAAGAAATGCGACTGCAAGTCTGAGGCCAGCCTGGGCTACATAGTGTGTTTGAAACCATTCTGAATAACTTAAGGAGTCCTTATTTCTAAATAATGGAGATAATTTAATTGGCAGTGGTGGTGACTGCTTGCCTAGCCTGTACTGAGTCCTCTGGTCACAATTTCCAACAGCATTAAAAACATTTTTAATTTATTATATATTTTATTATTTAAAACACATTTAAACTTAAATATATTTTGATTATATTCTTTCCCACCCCCAAGTTTTCCCAGATCACCTCCCCCTCTATCCACCCAACTTTCAATTCTTTCTCAAACAAACGACTAAAATACAATAAACACCCCCAACCAAGAAAACAAAATAAAACAACACCAAAATGAGAAAAACTAAACCAAACCAAAACAAACAGCAACAACAACAAAAAAACCCCAGCAAACTGTAGCCAAATAAAAGCACATTGAAAAACAAAAACAAAAACAAAAAAACCCAAAAAACTAAAAATCTATGGCAGAACCAGGTTGCATTTGGTTTAGTTGTTGGCTGAGGAGGTCCCATAGAGACTCCCAAATAACCGAGGCTGATGCTCAAACAGAAGGTTGCTCTCTGCAAACTGACAGCAGAACCCCATTGCTGAGCACAACAGCAGCATTGAACATTTACACAGCTCAGTGAACAGGAAGCAGCTGAGCTGGTTCCTGCACGAAACCTTCTCCCTGACTTTTTAAGTCTCTTTGTTGTGGGAAGGTATTCTTCAGGTTACTGAAAGAGAAATATGGACACCAATCCAACCGGAAAACCTTTGACCTATAATCTGTCCTGCCTGCAAGATGTGCTGGAGCAAGGGTGGCACAGAGCTTGTGGGAGTGGCCACCTAATGTCTGATTGAATTTGCGGCCCACTCCACCAGAGGGAGCCCGAGGAGGACACTGCTTAGATGGCCAGGAACTGGAGACCGGATAGCCCTAGGGTAGAACCCTAGGGTAGAACCCAACTTGACTTGTCACAAACAAAACAAAATAAAGATAAAAATAAACAATAAACAATAAAATGACAAGGAAAAAAATTCATTAAATGTTTCCTTTTAAGATTCTGCTATACTCTTAGATCAGTGCCATTTCTAGGCATCACGAGAGAAGCTTCCACTGGCAGCAGAAGAGAGTGGATGCAGAGACACTATGTGGAGAGAGAATCTAAATTGGGGGTCTCCATCATGCTCCTCCCCTCAGAGCTCAGGGAAGCCAGTGAAAGAAGTAGAGGGAAAATTGTAAGAGTCAGAGGGGCTGAAGGGCACCAGGAGAATGTAGCCCACAGAATCAGCTAAGCAGGGCTGACAGGGACTGAAGTGGCCAGCTTGGGGTCTGCACCATGTTCTCTGTGTATGTGATGTAGCTGTTGTTAGCTTGGTGTTTTTACGACACTCCTAATGGTGGGAGCAGGTGTGTCTCTTGGGACTCCTTCCCTCCTGTTGGGTTGCCTTGTCCAGCGTCAGTGTGAGGCCTTTTGCCTTGTCTTATGTATTTTGTCTTATTATATTTGGTTGCTGTCTCTTAGAGGCCTG
>JADRCD010212412.1:0-25269 GCA_019843815.1 Montemys delectorum
GGGGGGGATGGACACTTGAGCTCAGCTCTCACCTTCTCTCCAGTGAACCCTTTCTAGCTTCCAGCAGATCCTGTCTAGACCCCTCAGACTGTGACCCTGAACCACAGGTATGAAGAGGAAGTTGAGTTCATGAATCTTTTCCTCTCAAGAGAACTCTAACCTGCCCCTTTCTTCTCAGTAACCAGCTCTGCTCTACTGAGAGGCGTGGCTGAGAGAAAGGCTTGTCCTTCCTTCAGGGACAGCAGACTCTCTCCCTCCCCATTTCGGGAGTTCTGTGGGAGGATGGGGAAACCTGCCCCAAGGATAAATTAATGTTCCTGCACAGGTAGAGATTGTGACAACTCCAGGCAGCAGCTGCTCTGGCTTATAACACACCCAGTCAAAGAAATTGACTTCCATGTAGCCAGGTAGAAACCTTAGAGGGACGAGAGCCAATGAGGCTGGAATGAAAAGCATAGCAGTACCTGGGAGAGGATGCACAGAAGAGAGATTTGTTCAGGAGGGTGGGAGGGATGAAGAAAGAGAAGCCATCTTGACAAAAGGATCGTTTCAGAAATTATTTCAGAAATAATGGTGAGCTCAGATGGGTTAAGTCACTTACCCAAAACAACACAGTAAGTTCATGGTAGAATTATCCTTTGAACCTGAGTCTACCAGGCTCCAAGCCCTGCCATCTTAAATCTGAGGCATCAGTAAGAGCAAGTGTGTCACTGGACTCTCGAGGGTATCACAAAGCCCTCCATGGGTCATTTGTTCAGGAGAAAACACCCTGATTTTCTGGAGGCCAGGCCAAAGAAGATGTATGGCTATAGCATCGCTCTGGCACCAAGGTGAAGATGAGACAGAGTGGCTCGCTCCCAGTTCTGCTTGGGAAGCCAGCTGTGCCTCTAATTGGCTTCATGGATAAAGATGTGGTTGGGGGATGGCTATTTATTTCACAGTGGGAAACATACATCCTGATTTGTGTGATCAAAATCCAGTCTGGCTCTCTGGGGTACTGCTGGGGGGAGGTTAGGAGCTGGCAGGGACAGGCACTGGGCTGGGGAGCTGCTTAGCTTTGAAGTGTTTGCAGAGCCTCCTAATTAAAGGACAGGCCCACAAGGAAGCAAGCTGAGTAATGTAGGGAATTGGAATCCGGATGGCTGCGAATCTCCATGTTGAAATTAATCCTTTTTCTGGCTCTAAGAGGATGTTCTCTGGTCTCGTCTTCCATGCATGTGGCTTTACAGCTATTATCCAATTATGCCTCTTTAGAGCTTAAATGTACGTTCTGGAGCAAACAAGGGTGACAAATGGGTGGCAAGAATCTCCTAGCTACTATTCTGTGCCCTTGACAGACATCACTAATCAATCCAAGTACCATTTTCTATAGAGGTTACTGGAAGTTTTGGAATGTTTTGTAGAGTAGGATCTAGATGTGGTCTACTATGTAGGTACAGCCTAGAGGACAGGTGGGACCCCCATCCCCCTCCGTGTGTTTGTGTGTGTGTTGCACATGTGTATATATTCATATTTCCTATATGTAGGCATATATATTATGAGGTTATATGTACACATGTAAGCACATCCATATAGAGGGCTGAGATTGATGTTAGGAATCACTCTAGAGCTCACTTCCATATTCCTTGAGAAGGGTCTCTCAATCAAACTCAGAGATCACCAATACACTTAGTCTAGATAGCCAGCTTGCTCTGGGCCCTCCTTCTGAGGTTGGCATGACAGGCAAACTACCATGACCACTAGGTTAATGCATAGAAATGGGTTCTGGAGATTTGTACCACGGTGAATGCTTTAAACACTGAGCACTCAAGGACAGTAGATCTTACTTAAAGCCATTGCTGTAATAACCTTTATCATACTAGGATAACGAGAATAGGTGAGCTTGCAGCCCAGGATCAGAAGGTCTCCAGTTCACTGAGCCCTTCCGCTGCCTCCCATGCACTTTCTATTCCCTTTTTTCAGCTAAGTGATGGATCAAGCCTTTCACTGATCACATACAGAAATGGAAACTTACTACCTTGTGAGTAACTTGTATCCCCTGGGGCCAGCTCCTAATAGTGTAGGCTCTGGAATGAGCTGCTCCTAAGTGTTTGTCCTGGCTCATCCTCTCACAACTGACCCTGAGTAAAGCACATGTGCTCTTTCCTGTCAAGTGTGTGTGTGTGTGTGTGTGTGTGTGTGTGTGTGTTTCCAGGGCTTATACCCCTGATAGGCAGCTGTGAGAACTACTAAATGGATAATCAAAAACTCACCAAGTACCTTCTGTATGGCTGGTGTACAGAGCATAGTGGTTTTAATTTTAAAATTGTGACAAAATTTGCCTTATGGAATACTATTCCATGGGCTACTTGGGGATTCCAGAATAGGTCTGTTTCCTCATTCCATGACAGCCTGGCAGACGTTTAAGACACACTTAGAGACAGAGTGTCATATCTTTTCTAGTTTCTTCAACATTTCCAGAAATCTGTGCAATGCTGTCTCTGCACAGGCTCTCAAACTGTGGACCCAATTCTCTGGGGAGCTCTGCTGACAGCTGGCCAGGCAGGACTGCCCACAGCCACATCTCTCACTGTACATGCCTGCATTCTTTTATTTGAATATTCACTTTGTTCACTTAACTAATAATTCACAGGACTTGGGGGGGGTATTTCACTACCATTTCTGCTATCAGGGTCACAATCCTAAAACCTCCATGACCTCCCTAAATTGTGTCACCAGCTGGCGTGGCGACAGAGGGGCCAAAACAGAAGCCTCTAGGATACATTTCTGACCCAAACTATACAACTACTAGGACTTCTTACATTTTTTTTTTACCTTGAAAGATTATTTAAAACTTCCAGATGAAAAAGTAAAAGAAAACCAAGGACATAAAGCAACAGAAAAACTACACATTTTAAAGTCTCTAGAGAATGAGAGACAGGATGCTTGGAAGTCCAGAGTGGGAGATCACTGTAATGGGACCATATGATGAGGAATGGGGATGGGTGGGCGGGCGGCTGGAGATGAAGACAGAGCAGAAAGCAGTTCCTAAGAAGGGAGCCCAGGTGGCCAGACTTTCATCCTAGGTTTATTCTGCTAGATGAAGATCGGACTTGAGGTGGGGCCGAGGGAGCAAATGAATTGGTCATTGTTGTTTCTTGGGAGATAGAGATAGTGTAGACCAGTGTTAGTTGTATGCTACAGAAGAGACAGATCAGAAGTTTATTTAGAAAGCAAATGTAAAGGCAACAGGACTTAGTCACTGTTTAGTGAGCAAGAAGAAGGAACAAATGATGCCTAGTTAGGGTGGTTAGGTGAAGTATTGGGAACTCCTGGCCTCCAGGGTCTCTCTCTCTCTCTCTCTCTCTCTCTCTCTCTCTCTCTCTCTCTCTCTCTCTCTCTCCCCCCCTCTCTGAAAGCATGCCCTTTGCTGGGCTTTGACCCTCCATTAGGGGTCAAGTCTGGGGAGATGGCTCAGTCAGTAAGATGCTTGCCAAACTATCACAAGGACCTGAGTTGGATCCCTAGCATCCCACAGAAAAGGCAAGGTGTGGCACCTACCCCTGTAATCTTAGTGTTAAAAGGCAGAGACAAGAGGTTTCCCTAAGGCTAGCTACAGCCAGTGAGGCTCAATCAGTTGGCCCTAGGTCCCGTGAGAGACCTAACTCAACAGATAAGGTGGCAAGTAATGCAAAAAGACATCCAATGTTAGCTGTTGTCCTTCATGCACCTGCACACAGAGACGTAAATGGGTGCCCAGGAACACACACACACACACACACACACACACACAGAGAGAGAGAGAGAGAGACAGAGACAGAGACAGAGACACAGAGAGACACACATACGCATGCACACACACACACACACACACACAGAGAGAGAGAGAGAGAGAGAGAGAGAAACAGAGACAGAGACAGAGACAGAGACACAGAGAGACACACATACGCATGCACACACACACACACACACACACACAGAGAGAGAGAGAGAGACAGAGAGCACACATAGATGTAAATGGGTGCCCAGGAACACACACACACACACACACACACACACACACACACACAGAGAGAGAGAGAGAGAGAGAGAGAGAGACAGAGACAGAGACAGAGACAGAGACAGAGACACAGAGAGACAAATAGCTTTCCTCAACTTCTCCCAGTTTCAGGTGTCTCTCAGGCGTGACCCTCCCTCCATGTGGGAAGCTTGCTGCAATCTGCCATGGTCTGCCATGGTGGGGAATGTCCGCCAGATTCAGGGCTGAATGCTAGCGACACAGTTGTCTAACAGGCACACAGCCACACTCTCCATGGGGTCTCCAACAGTTGCATAGCCTGACATTTTGGCCTCTATTTTTACTTTTTCATTTAACTTCCAAATGTGTTCAGAACCTAAAGAGGGAGAGCGAGGCATAGTTTATTAAGGATTTGCCCACGGTTTCTAAAACTTCAGTGCACTGAAGGAAAACAAAACTGGGTTTTAAGACAATGTTGAGTATGAAAAGAAAGAAAGAAAAAAAAAAAAAAAAAAAAAAAGAGCCGGTGGTGGCTGTGTGTCCTGTCTGTCAGCCTTTTGTCACTGTAATAAAATATCTGTGATTATCAACTTAAAAAGAAAAAAATGCTTGTTTTGTCTGGTGATTTCTGAGATTTCATGGGCGTTGTTGCAGAATAGGAGGAGTACCTGGCAGGGCAACCTGCTCAGGTCATAGTGGTCAAGAAGCAGAGAGAAAGGAGGACGGAGTGTCCCTTCAGCTTCAAAGGCACATGCCAACATGGCTGTCTTACTGGGGCCCAGATCGTAAAGCTTCTGCTACTCCCCAGTGGTGGCTGAAGATGATACCTATGACAAACACATGGGGCTTTGAAGACATTCGTTGTTCAATTATAGCACTGGGGAAAGCATTTGACCTTTGTTTCTAAAAACTTGAATTGAGACCAGTTGTGCCTTGCGGTTTTGTGATTTTTCTTTAATGGCTCCTGTTTTAAAGACAGGAAGGTTGTGACTTAGACCTAGCAATGTATTGACTTTAGAAGATATTTGTAGCTTATGACCTTCGCTGCAAAAACTAGCGGTTCTGAGCAGCCCACTTCAGCAAATAGCCCCGTTATGTGCAACCTTGCGTTCGAACAAGTCGAAAGAAGAGCAAAGACGGAGGTCTATATATCGTGCATTGAGCCAGGCTGAAGGACCTGCTTAGCGCCCACTGCCTTCAGCCAGCTCATTCCCGAGAGGACAGAGGCAGAGAGAGACTAGAGAGAGCTTTTAAAAGTCTGCCATGTGGAAACCACGAAAGGGGAGAAGGCATTCCTTGATGCGCTGTCAGTGACGGGGCTCAGGAAGGGGAAGATGAAGCTGCTCCTGAGAAGCACTTGATGGTCCTAGGGTTCAAATTCCTTATCTGGATGGATTAGTCTGAGGAACCCTACCCAGCATGCCATTTTCTCCCTCCTGTACCTGCACCTGTCCTGTTCTGCAAAGAAGCAAGGGAGGTGCAGCTTGTCCTGAAGACCCCCTGAGCACCTACTGGCTATGAGTTCGGGGGCCATACCAGGGGAGAAGGGTCTGTCACTCACTGGCTTTTTGGTCTCCGAGCACACAGTTCAGCTGTATTTCTGGTCCCCCAATATGTTCCCGGGTGCCAATTAACTCCAGTTCTGCTGGGATTGCATTTCCAGCATTCCTGGACCTCTGACCCCAGTGAATTTAATTCTGCTCCTTTAATAATTTCCGAGAGTATAGATTCTGTCGAGTGAGCAGGTTCCCTCCTGTGGAAATCAACTTAAATCCTGAAGCAGCACACTGCATATTCAGGAAGACTGGGCCCAGATTTAACTGGGGAGGTGGGGGAAGAAAAGGTTATCAGGAGTCTCTCCGAAGAGGCCTCATTCACTGGGTTCCCACAGGAAGCACAATAGCTAGGAGCTCAAGGTATGTTCCAGGTTAGAAGTCAAGCTCTCCCCAATCATTAATAGCTCCCCATGTTCAAAGCCAATTTATAGTCTAGACATAGACTGGAGACTGTAAGAGGCAAACATGCAAGTTTGTGGTTCTTTAGGCAAAGGTGGGCTGGTGTGGAGAGCAGCAGGTGGAGTGGGATTGGCAGGCTGGCAGGCAACACTGGCCTAAGCCAAGGGCCTAAGCCAGGGGTATCCTTTAGGCTTTTTCGGGAGACTGAATTAGGAGGGGCCCAGCTTTGTAGTGCTTAGAATCAGAAGGCAAAGTCAGAAGATTGTGAAAGGCAACTGATTAAAGGAATAGTGACAAGGGAAGGAGGCCAAGGAGCAGAGGGTAGGAGAGAGGAAGAGGGCAGAGAGGGAGGAGGAAGAGAGACAGGGAGAAGAGTGAGTGCAAGGTCCTACACTCAAATAAAATTAGACAGAAGTGGGTACATCCTGCACTTCTGGAGGCTTCCAGACTTTCATGTGCAGGCTCACTAAGGCCAGACAGTATTCTCAGCCTGCCTTCTATGAGACACCGTTCTTCTAAGGAGGTTCCCTCTCGTTGCCCAAGTCTAAGCGAGTTCCGGGCACTCGCAAACAAGTGACCTTAAGCTCTCCTGGCAGACAGTTGTGACAAAGCAGTGTAATTGTAGTACTGACAGGAATGGAGGCTGGGGAACACAGACAAAAGCCAGCTACCTGGACGGGAAGGAGTCCAGACAGCTCGGAAAGGCCTCATGAAGAGTCAGTGTGAAATCGGTTCTGAAGGGACTGCAACAGTGCCAGGCAGTGTCAACCAGCCCACCTGTGCTAGATGCTTCCATGCATTCTGCTGTTGTCTCTCAGACCTTGCAACAACTTACGAAGCAGGGGATAAGATGTATGCTTTTTTTTTTTTTCAGGTGGGTTTTATGGTTGTCCACGCTTAAGTTGGTGCTTTGGTCTCTGATGTGATTGGGGCCCTAGGCTTTGCCTTCTCCCTGTCCACCACTATACCCGTCCCAAAGTCTATTGTGTGAACTACAGACAGTAGGGCTGGGCTTTGCATATACAAATAGAGGGAGATGGGCGGCATGGAGAACCCTGAGCCTGGCCAGGAGCAGTGACATAATATGCTGAGCCCAGTGCAGACTGAGAATGTGGGACTTCATTCACCACCCCATAGGAATTTGCAGATGGGAACAGTTGTGGGCCTCTTGGTGCCAGGACCTGTGAGTCCACACCAGTCCCACTTTATGAAGACAGACAGGGGTTTGGAGCACTTTCAACACCACATCTTCTCATCTGGAACTTGGGAGGTGCTATAGTGAGAAGAAGTAAAGGAGGCTGGGGCTTTATCCCATTCACTCAGGGGCTTGGACTTAAACCTGGCTTCCCCAGGCTAGATGGGCAGCCAGGGGAATCCTATCTGAACTTGTACCTACAGGTAGCAAAACATAAATGGCTGTAATCAGTAGAAAGAGGGGACGGTGGCCATCACCCGTCCTCCAGGGATTTCCAATAGAAAGTGTTTTCATGTGACCTGCTTGGTACTTTCTTATCTCTGGAGACGACCTGGCCAAGAAAGTTCAGAGGCCACAGCGGGAAAATCCTCACTTAGGGAATGCTGAATCCATTAACACCATATATTTTTTTAAAGTGTCTCAGCTGGAGGAAAATATTTAAATAGAACTCATTAGTGAGCACATTTTTTGAAGCCAACAGTGCCTAATAAGTCAAAATTGCTTTCCCTAAAAATGAAACCTATTGAAAAATTTCAATGCCCTCCCCGCTTCTGAAGTGCTCAATTAGGGTTGAAAAAAAAAAGAAAGAAACCAATCCATAGTGCTGCCTGGATTGAAGCTGTTGAGACGCCAGAGTGCTTTCTGGTTAGGCGCCATCCAACCACAGTGATACAAATCGAGCCTTTAAGGTAATTTATGTCAGGGGCAAGAGTTTGGAAGTAGGTCTGCTTGGAGCTAAAAGCATCGTAAATAAGCTGGGTTGGGAGGCAGAGATGTGCTGGCTGTGGCGGGAATTAGAGTGGTCTGTGACTGCCCCCTCCAGAGGCACCGAGCCTACTCCCCCTGGGATCTCAAAGGCTAAGAGATGGCAGCACCTGCTCTTGCTGGTTCATACCCACTGTGTTCTGAGGGATGCTGAGCTTCAGAGAGGGGCAGAGCCCTGGCACAGCAGCAGCACAGTCAGCATTAGGTCTTGCTTCCTCCCTGGTTACAGCGCCCACTAGTGTCGAAACTACGTGCTGAGGCTGCCTCTGCCCTGAGGGCCCAGGACTTGAGGAGGGAAAGACCAAAACCAGAGGGCCCAAACCACTGTAGAAAATTTAAAAGAAAAGAAAAAAAAGTCATGTACAGTAGTACCAGGATGAAAATGAGCACATAAGCAGAGAAGCATTACACGCATGTGTGCAGACATGTGTGCAAGCCTGTGGGGGTACATGTACTCATGTACCTTTCATACCAGGCATGTGGGTATGTGCATTAGCTTGTGTGCGCCTGTTCAACCACCGAGCAGCTTCAAGTGCATATGTGTGCTGTTTATATATGCATGTGTGCATATGCCTGTATGCATAGACAGGGCACGTGTGCATGTGTATGCAAGATGCAGCATGGGTGTGTACCTGTGTTTATATACACGCATGCCTCTATCTGATTAGATTTTTAAAAATCTCAATCCAGTCTGAGGTTTCAGAAAATTTAACCCAGGACTGAGAGCCATGTCTTGAGTAAAGGCAGCCAAAGCATTAGGGGTGAGTTGGGCTGTACCAGGAAGGGACTATTGTACATGCCTACATACGAGATGAAATTCTTTTTCTCCAATGTCTCCCTCTGGAACACTTCCTTGCCAGGTCTGTCATGTAACAAGCAGGCCACTGTCTCATCGGTTTCAGAAAGCGACAGAGTACTGTTTGGAGATAGATGCTACAGCCCAAAAAAACCTCTCGATCTGTCAGTGAAAATAAAAGGCAACAAGGACATGGAACACAGATGGAGTAATTCATTATTCCCGGGAGTCTGACCCCATCATTGTTAGATGTTATGATAGGCAAGCTCCGTAAAGGTTATCTTTAAAAAAAATGAAATAAAATAAAAATGGAAAGTTATTTATTCCTAGGAGGCTGATCCTCAAGATGGGTAAGAGGGTATTTGGGGTTTGCCACAGAAAAGCCAGATGTTTTTATGGACAATAAAGAGTGCTCTGATGGGGTTTAAAGGAGTTCTGAAGATGGGAGGCTGGGGCTGTAATGGGAAGTGGGGATGGGGGTGGGGGTGTTCCAGGAAACAGCTGAGCCTGGTGGAGGAGGGTATGGCAGGGACAGGTGAAAGGGTGGGTGGCACAGAGACAGAGTAGGGACTTGAACCATAGTCTTGCTTGTCTCAAGCAGATCCTTCAGGGACACAGTGTCTCTGAAGTGCCTTTTTCACTAAGAGCAGTTCTGTCTGCCTGAAAATCAAGGTGACAGAGTCTCAGTGATTCCTGGCACCTTCTGTCACTTCTCATTTCCCCACTCCTTGTAGGGTGGATAGAACTGGGTAGAGGCTGGCCAGAGAATCTGACCTTACACCAGAGCCCTGCCATTCCTGACCTACACTAGGTGAGGCCTTGTTCCCATACACCAGGGCTTTGTCACTGGGATGTTGAAACTGCTCCTAACCCCAGGGATCCTCATGGGGAAAAGCAGTTGCCTCAGATATTGGTCCCAAACTCAGCCTGAGATTGTGAAATCACTCTCATATAAAAGCAAAAGGTGTTTCATGTGCCCCACAACTGGTTGTCATGGCAACAGTCAGACAGGCCCAGGAATGATAGTCAGGACCCACCATCTTTCTTTTCTCCAGATCATGGCTCCTGTCCACTGTCAAAAGACACGTGTAGGTTCTGGGCTTGGAAAGAAACTCAAATGCCCTAGTGTTTCCTAGTCTGTCTCTAGGCTGCCCTGCCCCCCTCTGAGAACACAGTAATTTTTTCCCCACTCCTAACTGGCCTACACCTTCTCAAATCACTCTAAAATGTTGTTTATGAACCAGGGAGAAGGTCAGCAGTAAGGGCTTGTGCTACCAAGCCCCATGACTCTACTTCAATCCCCAGGACCCATGTGGTAGAAAGAGAGAATAGACTCCCCCACACCATACACATTATCTTCTGACTTACACACACACACACACACACACACACACACACACACACACACACACACACACACACACACACACACACAGAGAGAGAGAGAGAGAGAGAGAGAGAGAGAGAGAGAGAGAGAGAGAGAGAGAGGCCCACATACACACACAATAAAATTGCAAAAAAAATTCATTTTCCAGACAGGTTTTACTGTAAATGTTCTCCAAATCTGTTTTTCCCTTAAAGATGTCTTTCTTTCTCTTCTGGGCTGCCCAGGCCAATGAAAGCAAGACCAGAAGGCTCTCCCGAATTGCACAAACACATTCTGTGTCCCCAGGTCCCTTGTCTGCCACCAGCCGTTGCCTACTATCAGTTCTGTACCCAGCAGGTGCTCAAATCTCACAGTAGCACAGAGAACCTATCTCTGCCTCATACATAATCCTGTGGAGGCAGAAATAGAGAGAGAGAGATCCTTGCAGCCCCAGCTATGGACAGACACGATTTCCCTGTGTCCCATCTATGCAGATGCAGCCCTGGGTTGCAAGGGAGCAGGTGCTGTGAACCCAGCAAACCCCTCCTAGGATGGCAGCCTGAAGTCAGAGGTAGACGTTAACTAGCAGGTTTTCAAATGAAAATAGAGGCATGAAGTATATGATACAATGTTTTGTTCACAAGAACAGAAATAAGTAAAGTCACACACATTATTAGGTTGGCGGTACCGTGAGTGCCAAGGACCCAACCGACCTCCTTTCCTTTAAAGATGCTCCCTGTCTTTCAGGTGAGGAGACAGAGCCTCTAGGAGAAGAGACTTGGCAGAGGACACTGTCATGTGATTCTGGAGTAGCAGAGTCACCTGGCCTGCTGTAACCCTAGGAAGGCCTTCAGCTACCTCTTCTCCATTCATCCTTACTGCCTTTCCTTTTGTTCTGGGGGAAAAAAAAAAAACAAGGAGAAGACAGAGGAGTCAGAGAGGAAATGGAGGGACAGGCTCCTCTCTTGGATAGGTATCTTTATGTCCAGCTGTGAGGTGGCTTCTGCTTGTCTGGGATTGGGTACCTGATGGATATGAAGCAGGGGCTGCATGCATGCCTTTCTTCATCAGCTCCTCTCTCCTTCCCAGAGAACATCTTGAGCAGAGAGCAGCTTGGTGACCTCTAAGAGACCAGTAGTTCCCTCCTCCTGGTCCTTTGTCCTCTGGCGGCGACATTGGCATGCCCTTGGTTAGTAAGAACTCAGCAGTCCTTTTTCCCTTGAAGTTCTTTCCCAATCTGAGAGGTTGGTGAGGGAATGGGGAGGGATATGTTTGCATTGCCTAGAAGCTAACTACACAGGGAGTGAGCCTCAGGCTTCTCTGGAGTTGCCACAAGGATCCCTTTGTGTGTCAACAGTGATGGGACCGGGTGTAAGTAGGCATGTGGATAAACATGGCAACTAAGGTTGAACACATAGGGAAGGGATCCTTTGGATCCAAATACACAAAGGCTCTAGTCCCAGCATTTGTAAGCATACTGTTTTTGCATCGTTACTTGGGAACTAGCTGGGTTTAAGAAAAGCTGCCATTGTATTAATTTCCTGCATACATTCATAATAACATTAATTGTTACACAGCATTTCTACTTTCTAGTTGTGCGGTCTTGGCTTAGTCACTTAGCCCCTCTTCTGTGAGCTGCAATTTTTCTCGTCTGCACAAAGGAACTCAAACAGCATGCATAAAGCTTTGGGGAGACTTAAGTAAAATGACATGAAAACATCTCTCATAGAACCCAGCAATCCACAGGTTCATCCTAAGTAATTACACACCTCCTATCTTCATGACTGAGGAAGAATCAGACAGTAAAGACCAGCACCAACCGCAACACACACACACACACACACACACACACACACACACACTGCAAGCACACAGGCAAGCAAGTACATACTGAATACATACAACAGACAGATGCACACATACACCTCATTTCTCCTTGCATTGATACCCATGTTTCTCCATCTCAGTTTTTAGCCTAAGCATGAAACTATCGAAAACCCAGACAGAGAGGCAGAGATTTAATGGCAGGTATAGAATCTTGTAGGGCTTATATATAAGATAGAGATAGAAACTTGTCCCAGGACTTTGAAGATGAAAACCCTAGAGATCAAGACAGTGCAGAAAAGGGATTTCAGGCAGAAGGAACAGGGGGTTAAAGTGTGATAAATGGATATCATGCATCATGAGCTGTTTCAAAAAAATAAAAAAAAAGAACAAAGGATTTTGTGGTTAGGGACTAAAGAGGGTGAGTGTAACTTTAATTTTTTCAAATCCTATTTTTAATGATGGTTCTTAAATGCTTTAACCTTCCTTGTAGCCCACACACACCATAGGTAATGGAAAAGAAAGGATATGGGGAAAGTGGACCTGTTTAGAAAGACTCTTTCAAGCAACTCCCATGTGTTGTCTGGAAATCAGCAGGTCAGTTCACAGATTTGCAGGCAGGGGCAGCTTAATCCACTCACAAACACTTCACAGATACACCAGCAATCCAGTTCAGTAGAGTTGGGTTACAAACAGTGGTGACACGAACTAGCAGAGACAACCAGGCCTGAGCCTAGGCTCAAATCAGCAGGAGGGACCCAGAGGGACACCAGGAAAATTCTCAGCCGTGCCTCTCTCAGGGAAGCGAAGATCGGTGAAGAAGTGCGACCCACAGTGTTGCACAGTTACCTGCACCAGCAAGCCACGCTCTGTCTCTGGCACTCCGTGGAGTCCTAGAAACGTCACGTGTCCTCCACATGCCTTGCCTCAGCTCATGCATCCAATCAGCCTGAGTCCTTGGAAGCAGCAACAAACTGTAGTATGCCACCAGACTCTCTCTCTCTCTCTCTCTCTCTCTCTCTCTCTCTCTCTCTCTCTCTTTTTCTCTCTGGCATCCTGGCAAATGCTACTCAATTATGCAACAACTACTACATGTGTGTTGATAGCAAAGAATCCTTCATCGTGTGTCCTTTCACATGCTTGCTTTAGCAGAACATCCTCTCTCCTGTGTCTGCTTCAGTGAAACGTTCCTTTACGAGTCGGCCTTAGCCTTTCACACCTGTGTCCACTTTAACACAATGGACAGTTTGCCCTTCTTAGTCTTACCCCAGCAAAACACCATCCAACCAACTTTCCAAATAATCCTTAAGTTCCCACGTCAGATGAGATTGGGGCTGAAAGGCCTTGGATGCCCAGCCCTAGAGGCTGAGCTTACCTGTGCACAACGAGAACACCACAAGAGAATTGTCAAGTGCCCACCCATGTTGAGCAGGCAGCACCATGGAGAGGGTCTGAGAAAGCAACAGGTGTCCAAACAGAGTTTAGGAGTGTGGAATGGATGACAGATGAGTGAGATGATGGGCAAGAGGAAAGAAGATATGGAAGCTAAGCACTCGGGAGTTCACATCAGGCCATTGGAGCACGGTAGAACCATGATTCCAGGGAAGGTATTCAGGGAATCGAAGAGGCTCAGGTGCGCGGTGCCAACGACCCTGACCGACAGGGAAGAAGGACCAACACACCACTTCCTTCCAGCAACAGTTTACTCAGGAATGTCTTGCGTAAGGGTTACAGCAGAGTGGCCCCGAGCCCCACCAGGAGTCTCACTATATACCTTTCGTAGGACCGCCCATGAGCCCATACCACGTTTCACACAGTCATAGGCTACCAGGCATTGACGTAGAATCAGGCCACTGGTGGGCACGCCCCCGGGTCCAAATAAGGACTTGTTTACTCCAACGGCTCCAGCTGGCCAGCGTCGTCTTTAAGGCACGGCAACAGCGCTCCACACTCAGGGACAGGAAAGGAAGGCTCGCTGCAAGGTGAGAGATGAGAGGTATTAGAAGCCAGTGAGCCTTCTAGAAGAGACCCTGGGTAGACAGCTGTGGCTGAGAGTAGAGTCAAAGCGGAGAAGAGAATAAGTCTAGTGTAGAGAAGCAAACAGAAATGAGGATCAGGGACAGAACTTTCAGGATCATCCTTATGGATGAGAAAGAGAAGAGGAGTTTGTGGGTGAGACAGGGACCAAGGTGGGAGTGGAGGATATTGGAACCTCATATGGCTGCAGAGAGAGGAGTGACCCCTCTACAGAGTGTGGAGAGTGATGGGGAAGCTTCCCTGGACTGGCATTAGGAAAGAGTGGCTAGCCTCTGATGGGCACCAGGAAGGAGTGGCTAGCCTCTGACAGGCACCAGCAAGGAGTGGCTAGCCTCTGACTGGCATTAGAGAAGAAAGGGGACAATTTCTGTTATAGTCAATTAGATGTCTGAGGAACGGACAGAGTGGGGACATCTCACTGGTCCACTAGAAGAAGTCTTCCACAGATAGACTTTAGGAAGAAGTATGCATGGAAGGAGGACTGGAGATACAGGTGGATACACAGAGAAAACAAGACTCCTCCCCCCTCCTCATCACTGAAGAAATGGATGAATCTTTCCACGGGGACTGAAGGATCAGAGTTAGACATGGAGGCTGGGAAATGCTGCTCTTCCTATCAAAAGGTACCCCAGTACCCTGAAGATGCCTGGGATGTAGGAGGCATGGAGGATGAAGACGTGGCCCTGTATCCTGGGATGCAGGAGGCATGGGGAATGACGTGGTCCTATATCCTGAGATGCAGGAGGCATGGGGAATGAAGACATGGCCCTATATCCTGGCTATATCTCTTGGTAATCTACCAGTGGCACATTCAGAACTTGATATTTCCAGAATATTATTTCAACCTCCAGCCATCTGCCAGCCCTGATTCTGTTAGAACCTCTTCCATGGAAGCACATCTTCCCTGACTTTCCTCCAGACATTGCCCTGTTCTCCATTCCTGGAGCCAGGGCCTTATGTCCTGGGAGACAGTATCTATGGACACATGATGCCAGGAGCTTCAACAACCACCTTAGTTTGAGATACCTAATGATTTGCAATAAATTTTAAGGATATTCTGCCTGAACAATGGTCCTGAGACTGTCAAGGTCATGTAAAGCCCAGGCTCCACAAGAAGCCACCAACAGAGGACACTGGGAAGACAAGACAGCTCATAGCATTCTGCAACCCTGCATGGCACCCTGGGGCAGAAAAGGGATGTTAATGGGGAAACTGGTGAGATCCAAATTAAGTTCAGAGTTTAGCTACCAGCCATGTACCAATGTCAGCCAAGGTCTCAGTTCTGACAAAAGTAACCATAGAAATATAAGACGCTGGCCACAAGGAAAATGAATGGAGATATGGGAGAATCCCATTCTCTTTGCAACTTGACTGTGAGCTTTTACTTATTCAATATTGAAACATGATCTTTTATGCCAGTGCTGGATGTGAGAAGTATGCCAGTAGCTTAATTGAGACCATTTGCAGGCTCAAGACCTTTGGTGGCAGACTTACAGAGAAATCTATAAAAGCGGGACAAAGCTGAGCTGCTGCTTCTTTAACTGTCAGTGTCTGATGGGTAGGCAGAGAGAGTAAAACAGGGTGGAGGCACTTGCACCATCCTCTTGTACCAGGGCTTGCTTGCTAGCCCTACACCTTCTAGCTGACACCATGGACTTCATGCCTACTCCAGCCCATACTGGCAGGTTGAGGTTCTTCATGGTTTTCCATCCCTCTGACTCACCCAGATTCTGCCTTTATACAATAGAAGATAGAACCAGACATCTGTAACCCCCATCTAGGGACTCTCGTTCCAGTACATGCTGTGCTGTTAGGTTCAGTGCTGGGACTGGGACTTGGAAGAATCATCAAAGAGGTCTCTTACTTCTGTACTCTTCTAGAAGCACAACCTGGGCATCAAACATTCTCCCATGTTGCAGCCTGTACCATGATTCTCCCAGAGGAGAATTCCCTTCCAAGACAGAGAAAACCCTCTCTCATCCCACCTCTGCCTGTCAGCCAGGGTGATGTGACATTCTAGGCCCCTGGTCATTTCAGCACTGTTCACATCATGGTCACCAGAGCAGATTCCATCTGGAGAAACTACATTGTTCATCACGAGAGTGGAGCAATTCTGTCCATCCTTGAGCTCCTGACCCAGTTCTTGTTGCCTAACTCTGGCTTTCCCCACCACAGCTACCACTACTGTTGTCTTAAACTCCTCAAAGTCATCCACAAGGTGTAGAACAGCTCCTTCCAAACTCTAGCCAATGTTACTATTCTGACCTCTTCTGTGAATTGATAACATTCTCAATGGGATCCAGAACCACTAATCCTTTCTAGAAGGTTCTTGGTTGACTTTCCCTTGGTCCATCAGAGATAACACAAGCTGGAGCAGTCATAGCTCAAAGAAAAGTACTCTTAAATAGTAAGAATTGCTCCTGGATCTTTGAGCTGCAGACTAGATACTGTGCTAGTGGGAGTGAAACTAAAACAAAACTAAACTAAAACACTACCTCTGAGAGAAGCGATACGCTTCCACTTTCCTCAGCTAGACACCAGGATCCAGAGGCGTGAGCTTATACTAGGCATCAAAGCCTTCTCAGATCATGCCAACAAAAGAAATCTTTTGCCTTGTGCCCTTTTGCAACCTCTGGATTTCTGTAACTCTCTGGGGTTTCTGGTCCATGTCTTGGGAATCCAGCTTCTCTGAAGTCAGACCAGCATTCAGGGAGGCTGCCTGATTCCAGGCAGGCACAGGCTTGCTGCCCTGTTGCACACCCCCACAGCCCTGCCTTCTGCAGGCCCATCTCAGCAGGGGTGCAGTTGCCATCTGTGTGTAGCTGGTGTCTTCTCAGAGGCACAGTTAAGGCACTGCAGCACTCACAGGAGAAAGCAAAAAAAAAAAAATATTTACAGCACAGCAAAGTGCCGACAACATCCTCAAGTCTCACTGAAGATACAGCATGAAGCATTCATGGCACTGTGCGAAAAAAGTAAGAGGGAGAAAGGAAATTGTGTCTTCTCTTCGGAGATGTTGTCAAAGGTTCTTTCCATCTTCGAAGGTCACATCCTCAGAAAATGGACAGGAGAGAAAGGCAACCTTCACGGACGGCTTGAGGACTGTCAGCCCTAACATGACCTTAAAGGCCAGGGCAGTGTAGCACTAGCTGCACAGGTAAAGAGGGAAGCATTCAGACCCGAGTGCTTCAAGTGCTGATGGGCACTGGCTTTCTCATTTTGGCACTGCCTCCATCCTAAAAGGTGGATACCATATGGTGAGTGCCCCCCCCCCCGACACTTTTCTCCAGGGTCACACCGGTGGCTAGTTGACTTTGGTAGCCAATCACAAAATGGCTAGGGACCAACAGAGATGTTTGCAGCCAGAACAAAGTAGGCAGTTTCTTGAGTTCTTCAGAAGAAATAAAGCATCCATTAAGGACCTACCAGGTCCCTGGAAAATGTCATGTTATACATATTGAACCTTAGACATTGATTATGCTTGAGACAGGCATGGGGGCTTGTCTTGCTGCTAAGACAAAATATGGAACAAAAGCAACTCAAGGAAGAAGGGGTTCATTTTGGCTCACAGTTTGAAGGCATCCAGTTCTTCACAGTGGAGAAGCTATGGCAACAGGAACCTGAGGCAGGTGGAGAGATCGGATCAATTTTATTTAATTGATACATTGTCCAGATCACTTACTCCTTTCTTTACACCTGTTCTGTCCAGTAGAATGGCATCATCCATATTGAGAATGTGTCTTCTCATCTCAAGATCGTCTTGATAATTGTACACAGCCAGGTCCAGAGAATTACTCTGGATAATTCCTCACAGGTATGCCCAGATTCTAGAGCTTATCAAATTTACAGTGTTAACCATCAAACTGGTTCACACCTATAACATTTGCATAGTGGTTCTCAACATTCCCAGTGCTGTGACCCTTTAATGCAGTTCCTCATGGGGTGCCGGACCCCAACCATAAGATTATTTCGTTGCTACTTCGTAACTATACTTTTGCTATTGTTATGAATTGTAATGTCAATATCTGGTAAATGCAGATATTGATATGCAACCCCTGTGAAAGGGTGGTTTGCCCCTCAAAGAGGTTGTGATCCACAGGTTGAGAACACTGTCTCAGCACTTGGGAGGCTGAGGCAGGAGGATAGTCTGGTAAATTCCAGACAAGCTTAGATTATAGGGTGAGTTTCAAGCCAGTCTGGAATATGAAGTAAAACTGTCTCACAAGCCAAATGAATGAATGAATGAGTGAGTGAATGAATGAATGAATGAATGAACGAACAAATGAACAAACAAAATAATAAATAAATAAGTCTTAATGAATATTGAATGAGTGTGTATATGCACTAAGGATTATGTATGGCATAGCTCTATATGATAGGAATTTCCCCTGGCTATCTAGGGGCTCAAATTCTAGCTATGGGGCTTTTGAAGGTTAAAATAAGGACAATGATCCAGCAAAGATGTAAAGTGAAGGTAGCGATCAATCTCGTGAGGACTGGGGAGTAGACTGTGGGCGGGTGCTCTAGCTGGACTTCTCTTGTCCTCCTGGACAATGTGCCACTTGGAGAAGGGGCAGACACTGCAAACCTGGGGGGCCTAGGTAACACTGAACAGCATGCGGCATTTCTGGTCCTCAGGGGAAAAAAAAAATCCTGCATGGAATACTTACAAAAGTAGATTTCATGCTGTGTCCAGTGTGGTTTTATTTACACACATATTAGTCCAGATTTGGGGATTGGTCTTTGCCCAGCTGTCCATGCCGGATGCTTCTTTAGTGGACTGGCTCCAGTATTCAACAGGAGTCTTACACAGGATGGGCGTCTCTCTCAGTGACATGAAACAAGAAGGGAGGGGAGGGCAGCCAAAGGAAAGGAAGGAAAGGGAAGGGGAGGGGAGGGGAGGGGAGGGGAGGGGAGGGCAAGGCAGGAAGAGGGGGGGACGGAGAAGGGGAGGGGAGAGGAAGATCCCAGGAGCTGGCTTTAAGTTAGGAGGCAATACATATACTTGGAATCTAATGATTAAAGTCCACAAAACAGGAGCAGATCGAATAAACAGGCAGACACAGAGAGACAGGAGTAGCGTAAGCTGAGACTATTTTAATTCTCAGTCTTAGCCTTGCAGGGAAAGCAGGGGTGACTGCGTTGCTCAGGTGTAACTGGGTCTGTGTCAACACTGTGGTGGGACCACCATAGAAGCCCGTGGGGCATTAGGATGCCTTTGACATACAGGAAGAGGTGATATGGAGCCAACTACCAGTGGATCTGAGCTATGCACACGGAGATCTAGGCACAGGGAGGGGCTTGGCAGGGTTTGAAAGGGGCGCTGCTATCAGGGCTATCCAAGGTGGCTTCCAGTGCTAAAGAGGATGGCTCCATCCCAGCACAGAAATACTCCTGCCCATGTTGACACCCAAGCTGCCTTTCTCACGCCCTTCTCAACTATGGGTTCCTCCTTTCACCTCCTTTCCTAGTGTCTCTTGTGAGAGTCGGCAGGCATACCTCCCGGACTCCACACACGGAGACCAGGAGGCGCTTTCTGGAGTGCCGCGCATCTCGAGTGCGGTAGGACATGGAATTCTTCCCTTAACATCCCCTCCACCCTTCATACACGTCACACAGACAACTCAGCTCGATGTCTCAGGGTCTGCTGCTCCAGGGGACATCTCCTCCCAAGTAGCAGCAGCTGCAGGGGGCGTGCCCAGAATCCCGAGGAGCTCATCCGGAGGTCTGCAGGGCTGTCCTCGCCGTAACCCTTGGGCAACCATCTCCTTTTGTGCATCAAGAACATAAAGTCTTTGAAGTGGCTGCATATGAAGGTAGTTTGTCATAAGTATTAAGTGGGACAAAGGATGTAAGAGGGCTATGGGTAACTTCATGTCATGGACTTAAGGCATGTTCAAGACACAAGAGTCTCTATTTCCCAATGACCCTAACCTGTTTAAAAATTACACTTTTGTGTCTTGGGTAATTTTTTTTTTTTTTTAGCACAGAGCCCATATTTTCATTTTGCACTTGACCCTACAAATTATCCAGTCAGTCCTGAAGAGGGTTCAAACACAAGACAACATTGTAAGAGGGTGCATCGTGTTATAGCTGATAACAATGATTAAAGGCTGTGGAGATGGCACAGAATCCCTCCCTCCCTCTGCTCCTACCCCAAACTCCCAAGGCTCCAGAGAGTTCAGCCTTCATTCCCCAGACCCAAGACTCTTCTGTGTAAACTTCGACAAGCCCGTTCCCCACCAAGGTGCCGTGCCACTGCACTGCCAGAAGCTTTCTACCGGTCCCCTTCCAAGCCCTGCTGCTGCCCTGCACCTGTTGAAAGCCCACTTCTCTGAGTGGCTGAGCAGCTCTGCCCCTAGCGGAAGTTGGAAGTAAAAAACTTCCATTCAGGAAGTCGGTTAGAGCCACTGCCACCTGCTCCTGATGCCTCATCTCATCCTGTCCCCAGCGTTCAGCAGCCTCCAGGAGCATCTTGGCTGTCAGTCCTGGGTGAGAACTAGACCCACTGTTGTTCCTGGAAGAGCAGGGTAGATGCTGTGACTTGGGGGCTTCGAGAGGGGGAGCAGGGCTTCTCAGTGGGGTGAGCCTTTATTTAAAGAGGGGCTGTATATAGACCTATGTGGCCTTCTCTCTCTCTCTCTCTCTCTCTCTCTCTCTCTCTCTCTCTCTGTGTGTGTCTGTGTGTGTGTGTGTGTGTGTGTGTGTGTGTCTGTGTGTGTGTGTGTGTGTGTGTGTGTGTGTGTGTGTACTGGTGGGGCAATGTCCCTCTACACTCTATAAAGAAGGTCTGTCGCTGTGTGTGAGTGTGGACAGGGTGATAAACTGCTGGCAGAATCCCAGGTGTGTAGGGAAATGGTGTGAGTATCTTTGCCATTAGGGTTTTAATTCTGCAGTACTGTCTCAAAATGTGTGTGTGTGTGTGTGGTGTTCCTAGCAAGTGCTTGTTTCTGAGTGGCTGTGTGACAGGGAGGGTTAGGTGAATGTGCCTAGCTCCCCCAGTATGGGACAGTGATCCAGTGTGTGTCTGAGTATTTACATTAGAGTGGTACAAACTGCGTGGCTGTGTATGTGTGTGTGCCTTTGCCCGTGTCCTAGCTTCTGAGTGAGTGGAGCAGAGCCCACAGTGTGTGTGAGTGTGGGTGTCTGGTGATTCAGTGTGTATTTGTATCAGGCGCTGTGCGTCTGCCACCACGTCTGCATCTGAGTGTGGCGGCGTACTGCTGCGAGTGGCAATGCCCAGTGTATTCCTCTGTGCGTCTGGTGTGAGCACCATGGTGCGTGCTAGAGCCTGCTAGGCTGCAGTGGTAGGCTGTGGCTGGGCGGGTGCAACAGAGTGGTGTCAGCCTCTTGTCTTGGCGGCGGCGAGTAGTGCGTATCACCCGCGGTGTGTGCGTTGGCTGGCAAGCCCGGACAGATCACCCACACACCTCCCGTAAGAAGCCAAGCTGGGACCCTTCCTGGGAGCCTAGCAGAGAGGTTGGGGGGGGGGGGGGGGGGATGCGCGGAAGCCTCTAGGACCCGGCGGAGGCCGGCCGCTGTCCCCGGGCCGCGCGAATGAGCATGTGCAGACCGGGCGCCCGCTCGCCCGCTCCGCGCCCGCCACTCGCTGTACTCCGCGCCCGCTGCTCAGCTCGGCGCCTGCCCGCTCCGCCACTGCTCAGCGCGGAAGTCCGCAGCCTCGGGGAGCTGCGCGACACGGGCCTGGGAGCACGGCTGCGCTTGCCACGGACGCCGGGGGCGTGAGGGCGTCTGAGCTTTGGACACTGCGGGGCTGCGGGCTTGGCGCCCCGGAAGGCGGGTGCCCCCAGCCGGCTGTGATCGCGGGGTGAGTCTTGTCTTCGGGGTCTCCCAGCCTGGACCCTAGCACGGGCTACGAGCCGTATCTACCCCCGCCGCGGGCAAACAAGTTTGTGTAGATGTGACTGGGAGCGCGCGGGGTTGCACCTGCTGGGACGCGGGGTTGCACCTGCTGGGGCGCAGGGCGCGCTGGCGAGGCGCCTTCCCCGGGCCGGCGCGCCAGGACCGTGGCGGATGTGTTGGTAGCATCTCACCACGTCTGGTCTTGGCTGGATGTGCACAGGCAGTTGCACCAGCCGCTTCTCCGCCAGGAGCCCGGGGACACCCGGTCCAAGTCTTTGGTCGGGTTGAGGACAGGATTTGGGGTGCGCACTACCTTCCTTCTAGGTGGAGACATTCGCCAGAAGCTGCTCCCCCTCTTTCGTTCCGTTCCCAAGCCAGGCTTCCGGTCAGCGAAGGGTTTTCTCCCGTCTTTGATGAACTTGAACACAGGCAGAGGCAAAACCAAAACGTATGTATTTTGTTGGGAGAATTACCTGGTATCGCGCTTTGCTTCTTTCTAAGGTGTGGATGGAGACTCGTGGCTGGATGCTCTGTGTTGTTCTTTTCTTTGCCAGTTAGAAGCATCCCTGGCTCTGTTAGTTGCTTCAGGGTAGCCTGTCTAAATGCTTTTCTGGGTGTCGGTGCTCCACTGATGGTCTTAGTCCTACCAGCTAGTCCACTCGGAGTCAGAAATGGGAAAAGGACCTCTGCCCCATCTGCTTGCTGGCAGACTGGCAGTTTCCAGCCCCCACAGCCCCACCTTGGGACCCGGCCCCTCACTCCCTGTCGCAGGCTACTTTCCAGACAGAATGGACAAACTTGGGACTCCACTGTACTTTTGTCACCTCTTCTTTCCTTTTGCGGGGACAGCATCCTTATGTCTAGGGAGACAGCCGGGCCAGCTTTTGTAGGAACCCATAGGTGGGAACAGGACCCCAACATCAGATCCAGGAAGTGAGGACTGTAGGGACTGTAAGAATTAAAGGAGCCTTGTGCTGGACTGGGTGGCTCTTTCTGTCTACAGTGTCCTCACTTGGTCTATCTAACCCGTGCTGGCCAGGGAGCTTTCTTGGTATAGGTTTTATTTCTTCCAAGCATGACCTCCTACCACATACGTAATCTTAACTGAACTCCCCTAAGAAGATGCCTGTGGGGAGGAGCTGCCAAGCCCCCAGGTTCACTGAAGAGCCAGGCATCTTCCTTTGTCGTGGTTGAGGGCAGCGGTTAGTGGGGACAACTGTCCCCTTATCTCCCTGACATCATGAACAACCCTAGCCATCCCAAAGTTGTCCCCATAGATCTTTAGAAGAAACTTATCTTGGAGTGAAGAGATCCCTCTTTTCAATGGGCGTTGAAGTCCTGGCATAGGCAGCACTGTCCTGTGTTCTGAGCAGAAGTGAACAGCAACTTGGATTTAGATAGAAATATGAGACCCCTGTCCTTTTCTTCTATCTGCTTCCCCCAGCCAGTGGCACCTTCTGGGCCATCATATGGCCTGCTGCTAAAGGTGAGCCTCAGCCTGGCTAGTTCAAACCAAAGACTGCAGCACAAGTCAGTGAGCCTCACAGATGGTTCTCTTAGAGAGTCACCCCGAGCAGAGCCTGGAAACCCACAGCCTCCAGGTCCAGGCTGAGCCATATGTGAGCTGGGTCTGATGGGAGAGAGACACTTCTCTTTACAGGCACTCCCAGCTTGTATCCCCATCTGGCTCCATCCTGGCCAATCTTCCTGAGATCAGCTCTCTGTGAAATCAAGACCAAGTACTTGGTGGGGCCAGGGAGGGGGCATCTCAGCATTTAAACCTTGGGGGAATCTATGTCCATACAACAGGAGTGGCAGTCATGCTCACAGATGGCGTCCTGGTATCTGACCCAGGCTGGTCTGGAGGTCAGCCCTGCTTATTTGGGGTACATGACCTAGTCTTTCTCTGGACCTCATAATTTTGCTTTCTCACTCTCTTCTCTAATTTCTCCACATCTTGACTTCAGTAACCACTATGCCAACCTGTATCTAAAACACAGTCCCTACATACCGGCTTTGAGGGGCATGGTCAGGGAGAAACTCTAAACGTGTACTTCCTTCCAGAGGGATAGAAGTGGGTGGCAGTTGGGCTGGATTAATTTTGCAAATCTTACAATGCTGTGTGCCTCTGTATGAAGGCTCCTCCCCTCAGCTGGGATGGGCGCGCCCTGCCTGAAGGTGATTTCCCTTTGTATGAAGGGAGCAAGAGTAAAGAAGGACGGGGATGCACAAGGTGTCTTGGGCCATGTCCCATAGCTTGAGTCCCTGTCCTTTGGCAGGAAAGGAGCCAGAGAAGGATAGGGCTAACTGACTTACCTGTCTAGTCTTATCCAAGTCTCTGAACTATGTTGTACCACCTATTTAACCTGTTGCATTCTGCACAAGGCCCAAGACCAGGGACTCACCATCAACAGAAGCATGGAGGGAGATGAACAAAGTAGGGTGCTGACTGGAAGGCGTTGTAGTTGGCTGTGCCATGAGGCTTTGGACCCTGGCTCAACCAAATAGAGAGGGGGAAATCTCAGCTGCATGCGGCACTCCAGCACAATGCACACAAGGGTCCCCATCTGACCCTGGGGCCATGTGACAGGCAAGTGATGCCACACACTTGGAATTGGAAAGCTGGAGTTCCAACTAGCACTCGCCAACAGAACTCTCTGTTCGAGTTAATTAGCCCCCAGTGTTTTATCTTTTGCCTCTATGTAACAGTGATAATGACTCGTAAATTAACGTCGTGAGCCTGTGGGAGGATCACTCATTCATTCGTTTATCTGCTCATTCATGTCACACGCTTGGTAGTATGTGAAACCACGTATAAGCCCTAAGGTGACATCTCTAACTTTATTGTTCGTAAGGACTTCAGCCTTGAGTCCACTGAAGGTTCTATACCCCATTTGCATTGAATGGAGTTCAAGCTTCGTAATACTATTCTTACTATTTGTGATTGACAAATCATAATGGTGTATTTTAACAGGCTACCCTGTGACATTGGGCCTATGTATATAATATGAAATGATTAATCTAATTAACTATTATTAAGTTGTATACTTTTAAAGAAACTATGTATGGGGGTGTGGGATGTGTGTGTGTGTGTGTGTGTGTGTGCACATCTGTGTGTGTGTGTGCACATCTGTGTGTGCACATCTGTGTGTGCAAGCATATGCAGAGGCCAGAAGTCAATGGTAGACAGTCTCCTCGGTTGTCCTCCACATGGTTGTGTTTGGGTTTTGTTTATTTTGTTTGAGACAGGGTTTGCTACAGCCCTGGCTGACTGGGACTCCTTTGGCAGACCAGGCTAGCCTCTGCTTCCAGAGTGCTGAGATTAAAGGTGTGCGCCACCACATCTGGCCTCTATATTATTTTACAAGCCAAGTTATCTCACAAGAGCTTGTGGCTTCAGCTGTACTGTCTGGTCAGCAAGTCTCTAGGAGATCTCTCTCTCTCTCTCTCTCTCTCTCTCTCTCTCTCTCT
>JADRCD010212414.1:5548-48192 GCA_019843815.1 Montemys delectorum
CACCACCACCACCACCACCACCACCACCACCACCACCACCACCACCATCATCACCACAACCTCCATCTTTACCATCCTCTCTCACTATATATCTTTATCTTTCTATGCATTTATATCTATATCTATCCAGATATTGAAGATTCATTCATTGAGAAATGCATTCAGGCAGAGATATGGAAGGGAGCCATATTACCAGGCAGAAAATACATATCCTCCTATAAATACTACCCTTTGTGGGCTGATTACATCCTCACAAGCCTTCAGAGGAGACACTCATATTGTCTCCATTTTGCAGAAGTAGAAACCAAGACTCAGGGTTCTAATCACTCAAGTCCTGTAGTAAGATACCTCTCCCCTTGAAACATGTGCATAGACCTCAAACCTATCCGAAGGATTGGGTGATGGGGGTGGGGTGGGGAGGTAGGCCATCTGAGAGTTGTTTTAGGACTTCTGGGAAATCAAAGATGGGAACAGCCCCCACTTTGCCTAGGAATAGAGCTAGAATTGGAAGGGTGAATAAATCACTTCACTATAAGCTAAATTCCTTTCTATTTTGAAGAGGTTTCAAGTTTGGGGGTATTAATCAGTGGTCCAGCACTTCCCATCTATGTTGATTGCATCCACTGTCTGGACTATCATTCCAGGCACAGCCAGTTAAAAGAGAGTGAGAGATTAGTTGCGGAACACAGACCAGAGCCCTAACTGTTCTATTGACCTTTGTCATCTCAATTAAGTAGTTCCAGAATTCTGTGTCCTGTTACTTTACCTATAAAGCCAGGAGATGGGCCAGGTGTGGTAGCACATGCTTAAGCACCCAGGAGGCAGAGGCAGGTGGATTTCTGTGAGTCCCACACCAACCTAGTCTATGTAGTGAGCTCCAGGACAACTGGGGTTACATAGGGAGACTCTGTCTCAAACAGCCAAGCAAACAAAAGCAGGGAATGGGGCTAATTGTGTGTAGCTACCAATCCTGTCCACATGAAGCCATGCTCCTGATTCATAAGCAGCTGAATGAGGTAGAAAAAGTCCCACCACTCTGTGCTAAGAGGGGCATGTAAAGTAATTTGCTGAGAACTCAGCAGAGTTTGTTAGTTCAAAAGTCTCCAGCTTACCAAAACATCCTTGACCCTTCATTCAGACTAAAAGGCTCATTTGTATATGTTGACACCAATCCCTCTTTACTCACAGATCCCCAACAAACTTCCTAGTCATTATTTCACCTCTTTAGAGTCATTTTACAACCCACATGTCAGAGAATTGGAACCTCTTGGTGACCCCAAAGATGGTGAGTGAAAGCATTCTTTGATATCTTCTCTGGCTGTGAATCCATTTTCCCCACTACAAATTCTCCAGTCTTCTCGGTCATCTGGCCTCTCTAGTAACCTTTTCTACAGGCAAATATGCAGAGTGTAGTCCGACAGCTGGGGTGGTGCTTGTTCTGTCTCAGAGTCAAGGGTGGACAGCAGCCTCTTGGTCTGAAGATTTTTCTGAGCTGAACTGAAGTGGGAAGCCAACACAGTGCCCTACTCCAGCCAAATCTTTCCTGACTAGTGACTAAGATGACTATTGGATTACTTCCTGTCTGAGTCCATTCATGGGGCTCTAATGAACTATCAGCCTAGGGCCTTAAACAATAAACATTTATTGTGGTACCAATGAAATGTATTAGATGTCATCTTTCCATGGAGAGAAGAGGGCTAGGTTACTTAAACTCTTTCCTCACTCGCTTGCTGAGGATATAAAATGAGATGGGTTGGAAACCAGGAAGCCCGCAGTAAGTGTTGACCTGTGGTCAAGAGGTAGCTCTTTCTCCAGGCTTACAAATATGCTTCCTCTAGCTCCCTGGACTCAGAGGGGAGCCCCTGTTCTCTGGTGAAATGAATCAGGCCTCAGTTCTTAGTAATTTTCACCTGAATAAGTCATTCTTTATAAATGTATCTTCCATTCTAACCTCTGGGATTTCCAGTATTAGGGCCTCTTGCTATCTCCTCATACAGAATAGCAGGAGAGGAAATGTTTGTCCAGGAGAAAGTAAACAGAGATGAGGAGGACCCTCTCCTAATTCCTGTTTGCTAAGGCAAAGAGTAGGTTTAGAATATTTTAGACTGGAACAAACTCTGCTTCTGGAGTGCAGGGATAAAGCAGAGATGTCTGAACTTAACTATTTCCTTCCTGGAGTTAGGCCCTGAAAGATTGATTCTCAGGGCCTAGGGCTGGGGAAAGGTGTGTGTGTGTGTGTGTGTGTGTGTGTGTGTGTGTGTGTGTGTGAGACTTTCTCAGGTCTGACCTTACAAAATGAGAAGGGAAATGCTCTGTCAACTAAACCAGGTGCTGGCAGAGAGAAGGCTGCCCACTGTCTTCCATGGTCCCTTCTAACCAAGCCTCCTTGTGTCTTTTATGTGAATGTTCCTCAGTGTAATTCTCATGATATGAAAGAAAGACAAGGAAAAAAAAACCGTTAATAAACCAAGTTACAAAATTAGGAAGGACTGCTGAATCCTTCATGCCAGGTTTCAAGAAAACCCATAGCTTCTTTTCTTACTTCCTTTCCTTTTTTTTTTTTTTTTTTTTTTGTTTAATTTTTGATTCAGCAAAAAGAGAAATGAACCAAGGCATTTCTCCTGTCTCTTTCTCTTGACTGTCAGGGGATGGAGTGGCAAATGGAGGGTCAGTGTGTGCAAGAGCACACAGTCACAGCTGTAGGCTCCCCTATTCATAAGCACCCAGATATGTTCAGAGTAGAAATCATTCTCTAGGTGGTCATGCCCTCCAAATTCCATGTGCATGGTAGAAAACATGGAAAAAGACAGTATGTGCTTTAAAAACAAAACCTTTAAAACAACCCCTATAAAGCACCTTGATTTGTGCCTACTGATTCTATCCTAGTAAGCCCTTCACTCCCCCCCCCCCAAAAAAGACACATCTGACCTGTGGTGTATATGAGTGCTGGGAGATAGATTCTGAGAGAACAGAACATTCTGGAAGATTCTGAGAACAGAAACTTCCAGAGAAAGCTACCTAGAGCACAGATTTCCCTCCGTCCCTCAATGCAACACTTTCTGACTCCACAGAGTCTAAAGGAAAGAAGGAAACCAAGGCTGCGGAGGGAAATGAGAAGGTCCAACAACAGCTGTTTGCCTCAGTTTACCTCCTCTCCTTGGGGGGTCTCTGGCACTCATTGTGGGACCCTCTCCCCTTCACAGGACACCTTGCCCTACTTCTTCTTTTTTTTTTTTTTAGATAATTTCTTTATTTACATGTAAATTTTCCCTTTTCCAGGTTCCCCTCCAAAAAACAAACAAACAAACAAACAAAAACAACAAGAACAAACTTCTTTTGCCTCCCCCCTCCCCATGCCTGCCACCCCACCCTCTCCCACTTATTGGCCCTGGCATTCCCCTACACTGGGGCACAGAACCTTCACAAGGCCGAGGTCCTTTCCTCCTATTGATGATCAAATTTGCAGTCCTCTACTATACATATGCTGCCAGAACATTCAGTCCCACCCTGTATAGTCCTTGATTGGTGGTTGGGTCCCTGGGAGCTCTGAGGGTACTAGTTAGTTCATATTGTTGTTCGTCCTAAGGGGCTGCAAACCCTTCAGCTCCATAGAACCTTTCTCTAACTCCTTCATTGGGGACAGTGTACTCAGTTCAATGAATGGCTGTGAACCTCTACATCTGCATTAGTCAGGTATTGTAAGAGCTTCTCAGGAGATAGCTATATGCTTGTCCTTCAGTCTCTGCTCCATAGTTAATCTCTGCCACTCCTTCTGTGTGTGTTTGGTTCCCCTTTTTAAGAAGGAATGAAATGTCCACCTTTTGGTCTTCCTTCTTCTTAAGTTTCTTGTGGTTTGTGGGTCATTCTTCCTATATTCCAAACTTCTGGCTTGCCCTACTTCTTATCCACATCTTATTTAGATTCATCCAACCTGAGGTACTCAGGGTTCTCACTCTAAAACTTGGCATTTCCACCACCTGGGAAACATCTGATCATGGTGCACAGGCCTTCTACATCTGGACCCTGGCACTCTGAGCTCCATTTACTCTCCTTAGCCAGAACTTCATGCCTTCATGGCAGCCAGCCATTGTGAAGAACTGGCCTATCTGATGTGCATCTGGCTTTCCCAGTGTCTTTCTAGAAGCAGAGAAATGAGTACAAATCACAGTCTGAGTCTTTCCACAATTTTTACAAGATCCATGGATTAACACTTAGCACACACCTTCTTGTTCCAGACCCATCTTCTTTTAGCCTCTCTCAGCCACTGAGTGTTGAGAGAGCTTAAGTCAACTGCCTTTATCTTTCCGTGAAAAGATGACATTTAATGCGTGTCCATGTCCCCAGCTCTGAGGATGGGGACTCACTCACAGGGACAGTAGATGACTAAGATGAAGTGATAGAGAAGAGCTTTAATACAGTTCTGTCCAACATCACACAGTCTGAAGGAGGAGGTATGGGTTTAGAGTAGGCCCCTGCAATAAAAGTTAAGGTACACATTGACCTATGAAAGGTACTTTACACCGTCTTAATACGTGTGCATCAGCCACTTGTCTCAATTATTCTTATTCACAGTGTTACTTGTTAAGCCACATTTTTCACTTTACAGATGGAGAAAAAGAAGCTTAGAGAGGCAACACATTTCATGGAAATGGAGAGTGGCCAGGATCCCAGAGTCACCCTGGAATTTGTATCTCTTTCTTTGAATCAGTTCCTTTCCCATGCTGGTTCTGACAAGCTTTGCAAGCAGATCCATCTTATCATGTGTCTGGCAACCCTAGTTTTCAAAGTATTCATCAAAAGGCAATCAGACCTGGAAAGGCAGAGAGTTGAAGCTGATCATATAGTATGTCCCCTCACTTGTGCTCTCTGGGGCTTTTTAATAGCATCATTTGGCACCTGGAGTGTTCAGCCTTTGCTATATTTTTAAGAACATCATTGGCATTAAATGAGGTAATGAATGCAAAATGCTTGGAATAGAGTAAGTTCTCAATAAAAAGTTAGGCTTGACATCTTTGTCAAAGTCAATTCAAAACCCTTTGCCCTCTTTAGCTTTTCTTGTGAGGCAGGATTGTTAGTGCCTAGCCTATAGCAGTGACAAGAACAAAGACGGCCATCTCTGAAATGAAGCAGAAGGGACTTTTGTCCATAGAGCAGAGAACAGAATGACAAGAGATGTGAGGACACATTGGAAGATGATGAGGCACTCTTGGAAAACCACAGGAAAGGTGAAAAGATGACAGACAGCACCAGGTACCCAGGTAGAGTTAGAAGGAATCAATCAGTCCATGCAGCATCTAGACCAAGGCACAGAATATCAATCATGTATCCATAGGATCCACATGGCTGTTTTCTGAAGAACAGATGCTTATTGGCGAAACTTATTGTGAGAATATGCACTCCAATGTTCAAGTGTTGGAATGTTGAACCTTAGATTTACATGATAATGGCATTGGAAGGTAGAGCCTTTGGCTTAGGCAATGACCATGGGACTACATGATGAAATTTAGTGGCTTCGTAAGGCGGGAGAGACACCCAGCACATTTGCTCCATCTTGCCATGCGATGGTCTCTCTGATGCTCTGAGGTAGCAAGAATGCTCTCACTAGATAAAGCCCTGTGATCTTGGACTTAACAGCCTTCGCACCTGTGAGCTCAATAAACTTGCCTTTGGAAATTGTGTGCAGTTTTGTGGCAGGTTTTTTGTTACAGCAACAGAAAGCCAACAGAGACAGATGATAAAGGAAGTCTCGAGACAACTGTGACAACCCAAGGCAGGAAGTGACAACAGCCGGGATGAGGGCAGAGCAAGACAGTGCTCTTTTAGTGACCTCAGCCATCCTAGAGACTCTAACACACTCTCCTGTATTTTCCTTCCCAAATCTACCCTCAGAATTCACGTCTTTCTTTTTTTTCTTTGTTTTGTTCTCTCTCTCTCTCTCTCTCTCTCTCTCTCTCTCTCTCTCTCTCTCTCTCTCTCTCTCTGTGTGTGTGTGTGTGTGTATGTGTGTGTTCTCTCTCTCTCTCTCTCTCTCTCTCTCTCTCTCTCTCTCTCTCTCTCTCTCTCTTTCTCTTTCTTTTTTTTTCGAGACAGGGTTTCTCTGTATAGCCCTGGCTGTCCTGGGACTCACTCTGCAGACCAGGGTGGCCTTGAACTCAGAAATCCACCTGCCTCTGTCTCCCAAGTGCTGGGATTAAAGGCGTGTGCCACCACTGCCTGGCAGAATTCACGTCTTTTGAACAACCACTCTCCTCATTTAAAAGCAAAATCTCCAACACGATCTTTTTTTCTCAGCTTTGTCTTGTAGAACATATCCACCTGCCTCACCTACCTGGCTTTGTTAGTTTACCTCTTCTGGGGATGTCCTATCTCACCTGGCATATATAGTGTATAGGATTCCAGAGGAACCAGAGAGCCAGGGCGTGGCATGTGCCACCCTCCATGGTACAATCACAGCAGCAGGAGAGTGGCAGAGCAGCCTTTGACTTACGTTGTGCTTGCTTCTTCAGACTTTCCTTATCAAGCTGATAATAAGAATTCAGATGGTTTGAACATGGGGATTCCTGTAGCTCAAGCTTCAAAGTAGTAACTTGTAATGTCCTCAGGACATGGCAGAGAACCAATCACCAAGGAGACACTTTATGTCAGACCTATGTAGGAAGGAAAAAGGCAAGCATGGGGGCCCCTGCTAGTTACCCCAGAGATGGCACTTGTGTGTGGAAGCTGGCTTATCCATGCACAGCATAGCTGAGTTCCACATTAAAATGTAAGGGTCTTGCATGTCAGCTCTTAAGTGTAACTGTGTAGAAAGTAAATTGTATAAAATTATAACTGATTAAATTATAGGGAAAGCAAAGGTGATAAATACACAAAGTACATCAATAACCAGACATTCTAGGAATTATGCACGGTCCAGATGGCATTCATATCTCATTTCTTGGATATGGAACCTTTCTCTGGTGTGTCCTTTCATGACTCTGTATTTAGTGATACCAAGTTAGTATCCTGACATGGGTCAGGGTGGGAAATTTACACCACAGAAGTGCATATGCTCCAAATCAGGGCTTGGTTTGCTTAGCACAGTCCACCAAGAACATAGTGGAGGAACCATTAATGAAGCCGTCTTAATTTTCAAAGGTGTCACGTCTATAGCTATAGCGAATATCACCAGAGACAGTCTCAGAGTGTTCAAACGGTTAACGAATTCAATAAAGATTTGCTTATTCTGCAATGAACAAGGGACTGTCTGACATGGCTGTTGTTTTGCTGTTGTTTTACTTATTAACATAAAGGAAAAATCCTTTTCTTTGTATTGGAAAGGGAATATTGATGTCAGAGCTATCTATAGCCATTTGTCAGTTGTAACCATAGATTTGCTAAAGATAAGAGTTCAGCACTGATCAATGAAGTCACTCTGGGGGAATCAATTAGCCATATGGCATCGACAGTAAAACACACTGCATATTTCATTATTATTTGTAAGATTCCTATAAATCTTTTATAATAGTGAACTACATGGAACTTGTATACTTATATAGTTACACACAAATTTTACCCTCCCCCACAACACTCTGAATTGTATGTTAGACATTTATCAGCACCACTGGTTAGCCTATTTCTCACAGCACCATGAAGGGTGGAGCTCTGGCCAGCACCAATTATTGCTAGTGTGTGGCACATCCTAGATTTGACCCTGAACTTCATTGCTCTGGCCCACACATTTCACAACTCTCAGGTGCAGATAGCAGTCATATCTCTGTGGTTGTCCTGTTGGTGTACCATGGAAGTTAATTCTGTTCTCTTTCAAGTATAGAGACACAGGAGGAGCACATCCTCATGGAACTTCCTCCTCAGCCCTTCCTTGATGTGCTAGCATTTCGCATGTGTCTTCAGGATTTTGTCTTGTAAGTTCAATGCACCAGGATCTATCTGTTGTTCATAACTAGAGGAACTGTAAATACGGGCAGACCCAAGTACACGTTTCCCTTTCTGTTTCTGTTCTATCCCAAGCTCAGTCAACAGGATTGATGGGGGGAAAAGAAAAGACCTAAAATCCTTTTCTTCTGCACCAAAACTTGCAACATAGTTGCAAGATATACGCGGGTCATCAATGAGACTAGCTACACACTTGAACTTCTTGCCTACATCCCACTTTCTGTGCAAGCTCTGTCATCAATTAAATCGTAACAAGGTAATAGTTAACTTTCCTCAGGACATTAAAAAATCATGTTTAGCAGTGATCCACAACCCAAGGCAATCTTTGGAAACAGCAGTATGTCCTGCTCTTCCTATAAATGACTAGTATTTTCTTTTCTCTGAGCCATAAAGCCTAGAAAGAGAAGAAAGGGGGGAGAAAGGCTTGCTTTCTCTCCTGGCAGGCGCACTTTGTGGCTCGAAGCTTTCGCGTCTCTTGTAGGATGGGTGCAGTCAGGCGAGAGGAGCAGCTCATGTTTGTGTTTCTCATCCTAGGCTGTAGAGAGGGGTGTGCACAGGCATGCTTCTCATGTCTGAACCACGGGCACTTTTTGTGGGGGGAGCAAAGAGGAAATGAGCACCAGTGGAAGCATCAAAAGCTGGAGACAGATTTTTTAATTTTAATTTTTTTTAAAGTGAAATAAATACAAATCAACTATACCAGCAGTACACCTCTCCCTTAGGTCCACCTAAGGGTGATGCAAATGTCCTGGGTACCTATGTTCTTAGCTCTGTGGGTTATAAGATCCAAATGGGAAACGACTTAAATGCCTATCAATTGGTGTTAGAACACATTGGGGTGTATTAGTGCAATGGGATGCTAGTTTGCAATAAAACAAAAGAGCTCTTACACATGCTGCCATACCATCAACCTCAAAACATTTTACTGTGTGAAAGAAAGCAGCCAGGCAACAGGGTCGTGTAAACCACTACTTCTGTGAAATGCCAATGAAAGGTACAAGTAGCTGAGCAGTTGCCTGGGAAGGGGTGTGTGTGTGTGTGTGTGTGTGTGTGTGTGTGTGTGTAGGGGGGAAGTACTGGAGCATAAAGTATCTTATGGGGGTGATGGAAATATTCCAAGAGCTAATTTGTGGAGGTAAATCAGCTACAAGGACACCAAATTGTATATTTTGAACCCGGTGGATTGTAGGGCATGTGAAATACCCGGGATCAGTTGATTATTAAAAGGGCAGTTCAGCCTTTAGCTTTGAGCAGTCTATGAACATCTCAGGTTCTTTCCCCAACAGAATGTCTCTGGTATCTCTGTTCTACACACTGCCTGCCACTCTGCTGAAACCTGATAGCATCCAGTCCTTCCATAGCTGTTGAACCTTCTATAGGTGTTGAACCCTGAGGCCCATGAGCTGTAATGCATGCTAACAACGCCCAGCTCTCTCTGAAGCCATCAGAGTCTTTTCATGCCAAATTAGAGTTAAGCACAGTTATCACCTGTTAGGAAAATTAAGCTCTGGTTTCGGGAGCTTTGTGTTTTCAAATCAGTCGAGCCCCTTGAAGTGCTGCCAGCAGATCAGCGGCAGACGTCAGTGGGAGACAGATGGAGTCTGTGGGCCTGGGTTTGCCAATAATGAGATGGTCAATACCTTGCTGGAAATAAAATTAAACATTATGAGCTACCGTCCCTCTCAGAGCACCTTGGCTGCTCTCTGTGTGACAATGACCTCACTAATTGCTTATTAGTGTGAGTTTTATTTCTGTAAGAAGTGTTGGCAAGGGTGGTGGAAAAGGGGTAGGAGCTGGGCAGACATGGAAAGCAGAAAGGAAGGGAAGGGACCCTTTAGGGATGCGAGGAGGTTACACAGTAGGTCTCTATTATGCTTACAACACAAAACAGCAATTAAAAAGGCTGTCTGCACAGTGTTCTGTATAATCTTAGCCATCATACGCAGAGGGCTGGCTTTCTTATTTGCATTTTAAATAGGGAAACTGAGGCAAATGAGGTCAGATTTCCTGTTCTAGATACATGGTGAAACAGCTGCAGACCAGTATTATTGGTAGGTGGCTCCAAGCCCAGGACTCTTTCTACAGTGCTGGGACAGAAAGAGGAGCCCTCCACGATGGCCCAGCTTGTTCTTGCTAAGAGTCTGCATAACCCGGACTCTTTTTTTGTGCCTGGTTTTCATGCCAAAGTACAAGATCCTTTGAGCAAAGGAAAGAGAAGCTGTCTAAGCCTGTGCTGCATCTTTTCATCCCCTCACATTCCACTCAGACATGCTACCCTGTGATAATGAGAAACAGGAGGACCAGTCATGGGGCATTGACCCCCCACCCCCACCTCCAGGCCACTCAGTCAGGCAGAAGTCATAGCTCCCTCCATTTTGGAACCATACCATTTTCCCGAGGCTGTCCTTCACTTGGAACAACCACTCTGTTCTTTCAGCTGGGGTTGGCACCCTGAGTATCTATGTCAACACAGTGTCAGAGGTATAGCTATCATGAAGTCACCTCACACAGACACTGACTGAACTCTCACAGGATCACTGGTGATTCTGTCAGCCATGTGCGTGGGCTCCCTCTAACCTCATTTCCCTTACCTCTATAGACCATAAAGACATCATTCACCCTAACCTTGGTACATAACATCTCATATGAATAAAACATCTCCTGCCTGGGCTCTGGGCTTTCCAATACTGCCTAATTGAGCTAATTTTGTGTGGTGGTGCTCATTCTGCTCCTGTCCCATGCCCTGCTTTTTCAGGGTGCTCTGTGCTCACTTCTTTTGTAATGCTTGCTGTATTGTACTGAGTCTGTTGGCTTGCTTGCCCCTGTATCCCTGAACATAAACAAAGGCAGACATGAACCCCCAGAAGTATCATCCCTGGAGAGGGTGAACTATGAGCAAACCTTTGTAGACTTTTAATTCTTTGTAGATTCCTGGTTCCAAGCACAGTTGCTGGGAGAGACTTGTACTGGTAGATGTTCATGGGAGTAGATGTCTGAGTCTGCAACTCAGTATGAGAAATTTGGTAATAAGGTCCTTCCACCCTGGGGTCCAGTGGCGTTCCCTCTGCATCAAGAACATTGCCTTCTTGGTGAAATTTCTTTGTATTCAGTGATAAATTTCTCCACAGTAGCCCATTGTCCTGTGATTAGATGCTGGGGCACCATAGGTGAGAGAGGAACAGTTCTGGGAGTAATTGAACACAAATCTTCGCAGTGGATCAGCACTGTGCTACACAGCCTGGGTATATCTGTTATTACAATGATGAGAAATGGAGGGGGAAGGGCAAACAGTTCTCCAATCACTCTTTGATTGGAGGAAAACAGGGCTTGGTATGTGTAGTCCAGGTGACCAAGGCAGGAACAGTAGCTGCAAAGGGACTTGGGCTGGGGGTTGTGTGTGTGTGTGTGTGTGTGTGTGTGTGTGTGTGTGTGTGTGTGTGTGTAGAAGGGCAGGGAGAAATTCTCCCATGAGAAATTTGAGTCTTTTAGATGTAGGCATGGAGGATATAAAGTAGAAACTTCTTGAATGTCTTTGAGCTCGCTACCTTCCCATTGGGTAAATGTTATACAGTATAAGAAATATTATTCCCATTGTACAGGTGGGGAAGTTGAGTTCTATACTCAAACAGCTTAGAAAAGATTGATTTTGGGAGACAAATGTGGCCATCTGATTTTAACCCTGTTGTCTCCAGACAAATACATCAGCTTCTTCTTCTTCTTTTTTTTTTCTAAATGTATAAGGAAAATGACATTCTTCTTTGAGTTTTTTATTCATGAGAAGACATGGCTTGGCATATTAGCCCACAGATACCTGGTACAGCTGGGCTTTCCCTCCCTCCCCTGAACCACAATGCTCTACCATCTCCTTAGAATGGCTGCTCCATTAAAAATCAATGTTTTCCTGCATGTGGTTCCCTTAGATAGACCAGTCCTTTGTTTATTTTTGCTTAGACCCTAACTCAACGTTATATGCTAATTCAGATGAAATCAATGCCACCTTCCCAAGTCTTCTTCAAACTTACTGGAGTTTAAAATATTTATTTGTGAAATGATTTGGTTTTCTCTAAATGAGTGCAATGTGTGTAGAAGGCAATGTTACATTTCTTTTGTTTTCTAATATGTGACAACCACTAGAATGAGTCTCCCAACACTGAGATCAGAGCAGGCAATATAGGTACGGGTGGCCCAGGGATTTTGGAGACAGATGGAGATGGGCTCAAGTGTTAGCTCCCACAAGATGGGTTGATTTGGCTTCTGTCTACATATCCTTCCCTGGGGACAGTCATGCCTGTCTCCACAGTATTTTGTGAAGATACTTTGATCAACCACGAGTGGTTCTCATTGGAGCTAACCTAGCCAGGAGGAGAAAAGAGGGGTGTGGGGTGGGGAGCTCACCTCAGGACATACTAGCAAAGTGAGAATCAAGGGAGTAGAATGCTCACCTATGGTACAGCCTGATTCCTACAAGTCCCAGGAGCTGAGAGTGAGCACAGATCCCATGGGGAAGAGTGGGGAGACACTGACACCTATCATGGTGGGGGATAATCTTAACACAAGGTTCTGCCCTCAGCAGTCCCTGAGGAGTTTGACCACTCCCCTACCCAAGGAAGGGACCAATGCTTCATCAGTCCAACTAGGTTTCAAAGCAATAGTGTCTAGTCTATAGAATATGGTCAAGGTATCATGAAGTAGACTGGCTGGTGATCGCTGTACTGTTCCTGGGGAAAGGTTTTCACAGACATTATTACCACTGTTCTTCTCAAGACTTAAGCATTATCTCCTATAAGGACGTTTCTACAATATACTCAGTTTTTTTTTCAAAGCTTCAGAATAGAAATCAACCTTCCTCTTTAGCCCTCAGACAACTGCAATTCCTCCATGGTGGAAGAAAGAGTGCACTATAGACTTTCTGATAACTGCAATTCCTCCATGGTGGGAGAAAGAGTGCACTGTAGACTTTCTGATAACTCAGGGGAGTATGATGTAGGAAGGCAGCACAAGATGGTAAGGTAATTAAGGGATAGGGCAGAAGAGAACCCTCCCTGCTGCTGTACCAGGAAACGCGATCCTTTTCTATGGAAATGCTTCAGTTTGTGGACACTGATCAAACATTGTCTTTAGGTTGGCTTGCCTTTTGTCTTGCTCCTTTGCTTGCTGATTGTGTTCCAATAACTCTGCCTTTGCATTGCACTTGCTGGCTGATAAGCTGCTAGGGTACACATTGGTGCTCACTGAAACTATGATCACCCTCATCTCACAGAGGAGCAAGTGGAGACTACTGGGTTCCTGGGGCTGGTCATGCTGCACAGCTAACATGCAGCAGAGCTGAGATTCCACTGTCATCTGTTTAGCTAGAAAGAAGCCCTGGTCTATTCCTAGCCTTTCTCACTGTACACCAAGTCCTGTGAGAGCTCTGTTCTATGGACTCAGAAGTTATGGAGTCACCATCTTTGCAAATGGGCTATGAACTCTGGGAAGGGAGAAACCAATGCACTAATTACAGTGGAAGAGGGAAGGTTTAAGGTTTAAGGCTTGAAGCTGTACTATTCTCTACTCATATAATTTGAGCAGCTGTCATTTTCATTCATATTAATTCATTATTGACTAATTTTCTCAGTCATTCTCTTACTCATGAAAACATTCATTCATTCTTCCATATGTTTACTAATCTATTCTTTCATTCATAAATTCCTACTTGTCTTTAGTAATTACATCAAATAAGTCACTTTTATGGGGTATCAGGCACAGGTCAAGCACTGCGTTAGGCACTATTATCCTATATGAGCCATAGTGGACAGCCCATTATAATAGGTAAGCAACACTGAGGATGATATTATATTACTCTTTATAAGTCTACGCCACTTATTTTCATGCTCATTGCTCAATGAGTGAATAAATGAATAAGGATAGCAATAATTGTATTTAGAGAAAGCAAGAAGGAGAACCAGAATACAAGATTTTTCAACCCATACCACCTTCTGCTACACAATAACAAGGTGTCAGATGCCAAGGCTGCTTCAGGAAATCATTGCCTCCTGATCCACTCACACAGATTAACGAGAGTCTCTCTCTTTCCCTTCCATTCCCTTCCTGATCATCTTGATGTCAGGCAGTCTTTGGGTCAACATGATGAGGTCAGCCTCTGAAGAGCTCTACAGGGTACAAGCAGAGCCTGAATGACCCCTGCCCAGACTGTATTGATTGAAAAGCGTTTCCAACTGCCTAAGGTCTGCATCCTCTCTCATGAAGGGCCAAGCACTCCAGATGCCTTCTGTAGGAAGTCATTTAATTGTGTTCTGTGCTGGGTTGGGTAGCCCTAGATAAGCAGAAGGCTGGAAACTAGAGACAAGTGGCAAAGGAGATATTGCTTCTGCCCCATCTGTTCAGACAAAGAGAAAGGCAATGTAATCAATGTCTGGGGAGGAGAGACCATGATTAGAGAGGGTTTTGTTGCTTTGTTTTTCAGATCATAATGTGATCTGAAAATATAATCTACACTTTGTAGACAGATAAGTGAACAGGTATGTAGATAAAGACTTAGGTAAATCAAAATAGATATCATTTGATAGAAGGTGCTGTCTTTGTCATTGCTGTACTGCTGTGAAGAGACTCCATGATCACAGCAATGCTTACAAGAGAAAGCATTTAATTGGGAGCTTGCCTACAGTTTCAGAGGCTTAGTCCATTATCATTATGGTAGGGAGCATGGAGACATGCAGTCAGGCACTGGAGCAGAAGAGCAAGAACAAGAGTGAGAGCACCAGGGCTTGGGGGAGAGCGAGTGAGTGAACACGAGGAACTATAGGCCTGGTGTAGTCTTTGGAAAGCTCAAAGGTGTTCCCCAGTGACACATTTTCTCCAACAAGGTCATACTTCCCAATCCTATTCAAACATTCAACTAACTAGGGATTAGACATTCAAATATATGAGGCTTTGGAGCCCATTCTTATAGAAACTACCACAGGTGCCAAGTGTCAAACCAAAAAAAAAATGTTTTAAAGCACCATGATAATTTTATCTGATATTTGGTTGCATGATACTAATAACTAAATAGTCTTGTACTAATAACTGATTCAGTCCAAACAGAGAAGACAGCAAAGGAAGGAAACAGAGAGAGGGAAAGAGAGACCAGACTTGTTTCCCGTCCTTTTCACAGAAGCTCTGTGAGATAGGACTGGGACTTTTCAGTGTGCTTTAATGGTCAAAAACATTTTTGAAAAAAAAAAAGCATTTTTGAAATTGTTCATCAGACGCCATGGAGTGAGGGGACAGTGGAGCGAGGACCCAATGGTTATCTTCTCAGGTTTGACTTTTTATTTGAACTCCTAGTCTTTTACTTTGAATAGAAGAATCTGTCTGTCTGTCTGTCTGTCTGTCTGTCTGTCTGTCTGTCTGTCTATGAATGACCTTATTTGTGGGTTGAGTTACAGTATTAAACAGTGGTGGAAGTCATGGGAAGATTTGCAAAGTAGATACTTTCTGTCTCTAACTGGGTGTCTGATGACCACCTGAAAATTAAAATATCCAAAATGAGACTCATATTTTCAAGTTCCACCTCTCCAGGATCCCCCAATGCTTCCTTTTATCCATTTTGCAGCATAAAAGCCCAGGAGGCTAATTCTTCATAAGTGTGGTTGTTTTTCTTCCTGTCTTGAGTCTGATGAGGCCAGGCAATTATAAAGATATTCAGTTGGCCCTTGACTATAATATCTGGAAAAATGTAAGCAGTATTACATTGTGTCTGATGAGGGTCTCCTGGTTATCACAGCACAGTGGGTGGTGCCATCATATGGGAAATGGATGGGGGGGGAGAGAGAGGAAGAGAGAGAGAGAGAGAGAGAAAAGAGAGAGATATCTCATACACACAACAGAGAATGGAAGGAGAGGATCTATTGTGATCTAGTCTGCTCCTGTGAGACTTGATCTATTCTGAGAGACCAACATTAATTACTCCAAAAGTGGTGATCCACAATCACCTTTCTCTTAAAGACCCATTGCCTACAAATATCAGGACACTGGAAGACAAACTTTCTGTAGGGCAATCTGAATTCATACTACAGGCCTCTGTACACCACCATCATCTTTGCCTCTCATTCAGTCCATTGTTGGAGGGGTTCCCATGACCAATTATGACAACTAATGCAGTCAAAACTAGAACTGTCATTTTATAGAGAAGGACAGTGAGACACAGAGTGGTCCAAAGTCATCTATGCAATATCATTGAGCCAGAATAGAGTCCAAACTCAAAGACTCACCCTGAGCCCTGCCACTGAGCCTCATGTGCTACTCTTCTTCTGGCCACTGCTGTTTTCGTAAGGGTGTCAGAACTCAGAGAAGAAGAATGGAGGTCACCAGAATTGTCAGTAAAGGCTCGTGGAAGAGAGGAGACATTGAGGAGATGTTAACAGAAGATAACTGAATTTTTACCCCCCTCAAAAGAGGTCCATAGGAAACTTTAAATATAAAAAGAAACATCTGGTGGTCACTTTGGGAGATGTCCCACATGTTAGCCCTGGGTCAGTGGGCAGGCCAGGAGACCCCACTGGTTCCTAGTCAGCCTGCTGTGCTCACTCAGGTCGTTGTCATCCGGGGGAACGGAGTTGACGTTAATTAGCTCTGTTTACCACATTTGCCTGTCAGTTCCCCAGCATCTCAAGCTTTCATGCTCTTTACTTCTCCACACTTGATCTCATGAGAGAATAACCCTGCAGCCCTGAGTCCACACTTGGCTGGGGCAGCTTTCAGAAAGTTGTGCTGCTAATTACTCTGATTTCTTCTACTTGCCAACTGCTGTGCAGAGGCCCTTCTGCACGTCCAGGTCCCCCAGTCAAGCTGTGTTTCTGAGAGATGCCTGTCATTGTTCTACTTCCTGGAACATTTGTGCTTTCTTCCTGTGTAGACCACCTGGAGAACGACTGGACTATTCCCTTCTGGTTCAGATTAGTGAAAGTCACCAAAAGGAATGGTGACAAATGTGACTTTGATTGGGTTTTCACAGGAGATACCGAGGTCTTAAAAGAAGAAAGCCTTGCTCCTCCACACCCTCACATGACTCCTCTGCTAGAGAGCAGGAGGTGATGCATGCCAGTCAGTTTTAACTGCAACACAGTCTTCTGTTATCTAGGAGGACAGCCCCAGGAATTGTCTAGATCTGGTTGCTTGTGGGGGATTGGCTTGATTGTTAATAGAAGTGGGAAGGCCCATCCTGAATGTAGGCAGCACTGTGTTAGGAGCAGGGCTTGGAACTGTGCAAGAATGTGCCTGCTTTCTCTTGTCTGTGGATGTGAGCATCTAGAGATGCTGCTAGAGAGAGAGGCAAGGGACACATCAGACATTGTCCCTACAAGGTCTCCAAGTGAGCAGGAGAGATGTGCAAACTCCTGAATTCTACACTGAGACAGGTGCTGCAGTCATGGTATATGGTGTGTGACTCAGGAGAACCCAGAAGTGGGACTGGGTATTTTGTTCCAGGAGGCTCTGTTGTCATAGATTGAATTGTGTCCTCTAAAAAGATACTTTGTTTCCTTTTGACAGATGTCTATGAATGTAAACTCATTTGGAAATAGGATCTTTGCCAACGTAACAAAAGTACCAGTTGCATTCACACTGACCTTTAGTCCAATATGACTGATGTCTTTATAAGAAACATCTACAACCCGGACACACAGGGAGAGGAGAACACTGAATAAAAATGTTGTATGAGAAAGCTTCCCATAAGCTCACATTTGAATACTTGTGTCTCTAATTGGCAGAACTGTTTGGGAAGGATGATGGAGGACGTGTGTCACCAGGGGCACAATTTTAGGTTTCCAGAGTCCATTCCATTCCTAGTTATCTCTGCCTTGCAGTTGTATCTCCAGATGTGAGCTCTCAGCTACTGTTTTAGTTTCCTGAGTTTAGCCATGCTTCTTCCCATGGTGGTGATGGACTCTCACCCTCTGAAACTGTAAGCTTTAAATACTCTTTCTTCTACAAGTTGCCTTGGTTATAATGTTTTGTTACAGCAATAGAAAAGTAATGAAGCAATGATAGAGTCAGAGACTACAGTGATACAGTTGTAGATAATTCAGACTTTAGACTTTTGCTTCTTAAAACTATGAGAGATTAAATTACTGTTGCTTTAAACCACTCAGTTGTAGGAATGGTGATTTTGTATGCTGTGTAAAGTTTACCCTTGGGTTATTCAAATGCTGATTTCTCTGCCCTCATATCTTGTTTCAATCTGGACATGGCATTGTAATGCTTATACCAAGAATCTACTGTCTCAAGTTTATGTAAACACTTCTTACCACTTATTTTCTGCCTGCTCAATAAATGCTGATTGCCCAGTGGCTGGGTAGAATAAAGAATGGGGTGGGACATCCTCCAGCAGAGGAAAGAGAGAGGGAGAGGTAGGGAGAGGCAGATCAGTGGCAGAATGGAGGAAATGGAGTCATGAAGAAGGGGTCCAAAGAGCCAGATCAATAATAATACGCAAATATGATGGGATAGGTCTGGGAGGTAGCTAGATTAGCATAGGTGATCATTTAACTGCCCAGCTGTTAAGGTACAGTTTTGAATCAATTTTATTTTATTTTTTCTGTGTGGTTATTGGGGAATAGTAAAAGAAAAGAAATTTAGCTGCCTTACTAATTCATCCTTTATATTTACACGAAGCATAATTCATTTGCACTCAGCTTCTGGTTATTTGCTGTAGCAATCCTAGGAAAATGACACACGCAGAAACTTCCTAAATGTCAACACTATTACTGTGGGGCCCTTGCGGCACTGGGCACGAGCGAGGGAAAGACAGTTATGGTAGAAGGGACAGTGCTGTACTAATCATGGAGGTAGCTCCCCAACCATGCATTCGGAGTGTGTCTGGGCCCTAGATGTGCAAGTAGAAGACTGCAGCCTTGCATGGAGACACTGGGTCAAAGCTGGGTTTTGAAACAAGAATATCCATCATTGGAAAAAGACAGTGGATGGTACATTCAACCTCTTTGTCCTCCACATCAAGGCTTTAGTACAGGAGGGCATTAGCAACTCTACTGTTTCTTAAAATGGCACATTGTCAAGCTAATATAACCCCCTATTGTTTATACTTGCAGTCTCTTCTTGCTTAGATGGCTTATGACTTTGAGAAGAGCAGTAGAGACCAAATGGCTCAGGGCAGGCAGGTGTTGCCAATGTAGATTAAGATCTCCCAGGGCTCACTAGAGGCTGACCGAAGGGCCTTCTCTGGAGGCAATGAAGATAGCATATTGTATTTCTGAAGCAGCCCTTGAATTCTATCTTCCTCATCTGCAAGCGTCTTTTTCTAACAGCAATCTCTCATAGCTCACACTTTTAGAAGAGGCGTTTGTTACTGGTTGAAGATCCATTGCTGGCCCACATTTTCTAGCTTCTCTGAAGTTGTTCAGGGCCATGAAAATGGCTTTCCACAGTGGATGTGACACTAACTATCCACTAGACACCCGTTTCAGTTAGTGGGGCTCAAGACACAAGACAGAATCCCTGTATGACCATGTAGAAAGGATTTATCCCTATGCTTTGTGCAAACGGAATAACAAACCTGTACATGGTAAGTAGCTGATGTTTATGACAATGTGATGATTTGTATATGTTTGGCCCAGGGAGTGACACTATTAGAAGATGTGGCTTTGTTGGCGTAGGCGTGTCACTGTGGGCATGGGCTTAAGACCCTCACCCTAGTGCCTGGAAGTCAGTCTCCCACTAGCAGCCTTTAGATGAAGATGTAGAACTCTCAGCTCCTTTTGTATCAGGCCTGCCTAGATGCTGCCATGCTCCCACCTTGATGATAATGGACCGAACCTCTGAACCTGTAAGCCTAAAACCCTAACTAAGACAGACCATAACAAATTAAGTACATAGTTTGGATGTGTTGGGGGCACACATATTTCCCATCTCTCCAAAAGATGTCAAGCTCTTGGGACATGCCAACCATCCCTTGTCTACTGGCTGCTCTCTTATGCAACCCTTTAAATGTATTGAGTGCTTATTGAATTAGCAAGAGAACGAAAGCTGGCGTGATCTAGGGATTATCTAGCTTACTTTCCTCATTTACCTTAAGCTCTCTCTCTAAGCCAGTGGCAAGGCCAAGCTAAGACACTGGTCTCTTGAATCGAGTCCTGATTGTGCTTTGTTCCCTCCAAGGCTGTACTTCATGGAGGCTGTGCTTGCATCCACCAGGCTGCCTGTGAGAACTCTGACCAAAGAGGGGTATTTCCTTACCATATTTATAGCTTCTGTGCCCTAACATGGATCTATAACCACCTGCAGAGATTGTTTTTACTATTGATTGTGTTATATAGGGAGGGAGACCAGGTCATAATTTGTATAAATCTAGATGTTTGGGGGAATGAAAAGAGGGCACTATCAAGAAATCATGTGAGGGGAAAAAGTGTATACTTGAACTCTGGAAAACTGGGCCTCATGGTTGCCACAGTCAGAGGTAATGCTGGTGAAAGCAGATGAGAAGAATTGGTGCCTTGGGGGTTCAAGGCACTATGAAGGAGGCTGTGGTGTTTGTGGTCTGGCATTATTAATGACTGTTTTTTGTCTATTCAAACAGGCCACTTTGCTTTCTGAGTTTTCAGTTGTCCCTCTTTGAAGCAGAACAATGATCAGTCCTCATGAAGAGGATAACATGAGAATGTATTGAAAGGACCACGATAGTCATAAACAGCGGGATGCCTGCATTCATTGTTACTGTAGTTACTCCTGACCTTGGGACTGTGCTGGCTGCTGCTCCTTTGTAAAGTGGAACGGAGTGTATGTCTCTTGTTAAAAATACCTGGGCAGATTTGTCAAATAAATGCTGCCTTCATTTGTGTAGGATGCCATATGGGAAACTTTGAACAGCAGAAACTGACCATCTTGTAATTTTGGGGGATCAAGTTCAAAGTGCATTTAGAGCTGGGTGACAAACCTCTGTGTCTTCACATGGCCTTCCACAGTATTCCAAGTTTCTCCTCCTAATATGGGCACCTTTGTTAAGGACTACCCCAAGCCCTAATTTTAAATTACCACTTTCTGGGAAGGTCCTGTCTCTACCTGTCCTTGAACATAGACAGATTTTTGGTGCTGCAAGTCTGGGCTTCATTGTTGTGAATTTAGGAGACACAATATAACCTGTTGTGTTAGATTCTGGCATGGGTCCCCCACTTGTGAAGAAACAAGAGGGAGATTGCTGTAAATTACATGAGGTTTTTTTATTTCCAGTATACTGGGGTCACCCTGTATTCAGAGCAAAGGAGACGACCAGGAACCGAAGCACACACACTTTTTATACCTTTCAGTACAAGGGTTTACAGCATGAGTTGGTCATCTCTCATTGGTGGAGCCCATTGTCTTTTGTTTTCATTGACCTTTATGCCCCAGGTGAGGGGGAGATACCAGTTGCACGTAAGAGGGGTGAGGAGGATCCACCCTCCCAGAGAAGTTTCCTGGAACTGGGCATTACTCCCCACAATTAGGGCATCTCCTGGGAACTGATGTTTGCTCGGTAAACTTTTCTGAAGCTCTGTCTTTAGGCTTAATGGACATTCCTTGCTCCTTGGTATTTTTATGAGGTGTCCCTATTTGCTCAATTTTTACATTAGCAGATGCTCTTCTTCTATTGCTGAAAAATTGCTTTTTCAATTGATTCATTTTCATTTTGAGAGAGGGCTTCCTGTAGTTTAGGCTGGCCTCACACCAGCTATGTAGTGAAGATGACCTTGAATTCTGATCCTCCTGCTTCTACCTCTTAAAAATAGAGATAGATCCCACAAGTTTATGTGGTGCTGGGGGTCAAGTCTAAGAGTTCTTGCATGTTAGGTAAGCACTTGGACAGTGGAGCTAGCTCTTGCTCTAGCTTGATGCTGTTGCCTAGAACGTCCTGCACAGATAGAGGATGAGATTTCATGCACAAGACCCAAACAAGGTAAGTCAGACGAAAATTCTGACATGAATTGGGAGATGATCCTAAGTCCCGCCCTAGCTAAGGAGCCATTGGCAATTGATAGCTGTCGAGACAGTCAGTTTCCTTCAGGGATGCAGCCCCTGAGAGGCCACTATGGTGTAGCAGATGACTCTACGTTTATGCTCATACAGGGAGCGCTAAGTAGACTATGTTTTTAAAGCCAGAATAAAACAACAAAATTTACATGAAATCAGGAGGGAATAGTGGTTTGGAGGATACGGGATAAGTAGGAGGAAGGGAATTGGAGATATATTTGATCAAAGCATATTATATGCATGCACAAAGTTCTCAAATAAAAACATACAAAATATTCTTAACCTGGTAAATGGAGTTATTTATGGCCAACAAAAATAAGAGTCTAACATCAGCTTTCTTTTTGTTTTTTTTTTTTAATTAGTTTTTTTATTTATATTTCAAATGTTATCCTCTTTCATCATTTCCCCTCTGAAAACCCCTCTCCCCTCCCCTTGCTCACCAACCCACCCACTCCTGCTTCCTGGCCCTGGCATTCCCCAGAAAGGTAGTAGAATAGTGTAAGGTAATGCTTATGCAGCCAAGAGTAAACAGGGCAAAAGACCTAGGGGAGAACAGCCTGGAGTTTATTGGTAGGTCTATTTTACAGAAGTTAAGCCAGGAAAATATGGTTACAAATGCCTTCTAGTGTTTGTAGATGTTTTCCCTGGATGGGTTGAGATGTTCCCTACCAAGCAGGAAACAGCTGCCATAGTAGCTAAGGAGACATTAGAAGAAAATTTTCCAGAGGTTTGGAGTGCCCAAGGTAATTGGATTGGACAATGGTCTTGCTTTTGTCTCTTAAGGTAAGTAAGGGATTGGCAGAGATATTGAGGACTAATTGGAAGCCCCATTGTGCGTACTGTCCCCAGAGCTCAGGGAAGGTAAAGAGATCTTGGGTAACTTGACCTTGGAGACTGGCTCAGACTGGTTGATGCCCTTCCCCTTGGCCCTGAACACCTCCTACCATTTTAACCTGATCCCTTTGAGATCCTGCATGGGATACTCACTCCCTTCACTCCTGCTCTTGATACGCCCAGAGTGACTTTTCAGGCTGACAAGCTTTCCAGATTAGCCACCTGGAATTGTAGCCTAAACTTAGTGCCCTGTATAATGCAGGTACCCCAGAGGTTCCACACAAGTACCAAGTTGGAGATTGGGTACCAAGTTGGAGACATTGTGCTAAACACTTGGAAGCATAGAGGAGAGGGCCGTTCCTGATGTTGGTGACCACCCAACCTGGGTTCACAGCAGGTCAGCACCTGTACCTGACACCAACTAGATAGCAGCCAGACACCCAAGCAACCCACTTCTGCAAGGCCAGGGAAACCATGAGATGGCTATGGTGTATCTTCCAGCACTGAGCCTCAGTAGCTCCCACAGCTCTACCAGAGTGACTTGGCAGGTGCTCTCAGCCACTGGGGATATAGCTTGGTCCACTACCCGAGTTGTATCTGGTGGCTGGACCCTGTCTTTGACCTCTGTGATTTAGCAGTGGGCCTTGACTTCTGAGGTGTTGCTGCCCTGAAGACACAGGTAGAGGGATTGCCTGAATGTGGGGGATGAGGGACTTGTAAATCTAAAAACTGTGCCCCAGAAGTGGCCTTGGAGGGTGGGGCTTAGGGTGCAGACACCCAAAATTGAAAAGTGTTCTGTGAGAAACCCCCATATATATGTGTCCCCGAGATGGGAGAAGCCAGCAGCAGGCTCATCAGTGTTAGGGGCCAACCATTTCTTCTACGCTACCTGGGGATGTGAAACGTCAGGAAGCACATACTGGAGGTCATTCCGGGGGTATTTAAAGATTCAATGGCCAAGGTGAGAAAAGGGTTAACCAAATGGAAGAGAGAGAACAGAGTCAGGGCTGGTTGGAGTTTTGGTTTTACAGCTCCCCCTGGTTTATTACCTTGATTTCTGCATTGTTAGGACCCCTGATCATTAAAACACCGGGAGGCCAGAAATTTCTGTCAAGCTTAATAAGATCAGCTCAGGAACTTTGGGAAGATCATGGAACACTTGTCCCTCTGGAAGGAAGAGGCCAATTAACATTTCCTCACACCACAGGGTGTGAACTGACCTGCTGGTGGGAACACAATCTACAGGACAGACCATTGCCACCTTCAGACAAGGGAAGTCCTTCCCACCTCATTCCCTGAATACCAATCAGATTAAAAAGTCACACTGTTCTACCAATCACATTGTGCCTAATGGCTGCTGCCCTGCAAACTGTATAAAAGCTCATTGAACAAGTTGTGCAGGGTTGTTGCTGCCTCTCCTTCGGGTCTGGGATGACCCCAGTACACTGGAACAGTAAAAATCCTCTTGCTTTTTGCATCGATCCAGGCTCCATGTGGTTCACTCAGGGGGTCTCTGGTAAGCTAAGGCTCAACAGAGTCTTACACCTGGAGCCATGAGTCCCTCCATGTGTACTCTTTGGTTGGTGGTTTAGTCCCTGGGAGCTCTGGGGTTACTGCTTAGTTCATATTCTTGTTCCTTCTATGGGGCTGCAAACCCTTTCAGCTCCTTGGGTCCTTTCTCTAGCTTCTCCATTGGGGACCCTGTGCTCAGACCAATGGATGGCTGTGAGCCTCCACCTCTGTATTTGTCAGGCACTGGCAGAGCCTCGCAGGACACAGCTATAACAGGCTTCTGTCAGCAAACACTTTTTGGCATCCATAATAGTGTCTGGGTTTGGTGATTGTATATGGGATGGATTCCCAGGTCGGGCAGTCTCTGGATTGTCATTCCTTCAGTCTCTGCTTCACGCTTTGTCTCTGTAACTCTTTCCATGGGTATTTTGTTCCCTCTTCTAAGAATGACTGAAGTATCCACACTTTTGCCTGCCTTCTTTTTGAGCTTCACATGGTCTGTGAATTGTATCTTGAGTATTCCGAGCTTCTGGACTAATGTCCATTATCAGTGAGTGCATACCTCGTGTGTTCTTTTGTGATTGGGTTACCTCACTCAGGATGATATTTTCTAGTTCCATCCATTTGCCTAAGAATTTCATGAATTCATTGTTTTTAATAGCTGAGTAGTACTCCATTGTGTCAATGTACCACATTTTCTGTATCCATTCCTCTGATAAGGGACATTTGGGTTCTTTCCAGCTTTGGGCTTTTATAAATAAGGCTGCTATAGCATCAGTTTTCTATCCTTTTCAATTCATGCCGACTGAGCTTCCTGGAGCTGCCATGGTCCTACGAGTCTTTCATCCAGCCAGCTCCTTCCTGTAGTGATGGGAAGTGGTTTGGACAGTATACTTTCACACTGGCTCAGCAAATAATTCTTTAGCATCTTTGCCCCATTGCATGGGCTCTCTTAGCTGGAGGTGTTAGATGGGTTGGGAGGGAGCTTCTCCTGACTCCCCAGCTTAGGATTCAGCTAATGGCAGGAGTTCATTCTAGGGAAATCTCCTTGGAGCCTTGGTTTCTTCATCAATAAAATATGAAAATAAGAAATTGGAGGTACCTCTCCTCAGAGCTTGAGGAAGATGAGGGGGAAGAAAGATTGTAAGGAGGCAGAGGGGATGGAGGGCACCAGGGAACACGGCCCACTTAATCAAGTAAGGAGGGCTCACAGGGCTCTCAGAGACTAAAGAGGCAAGCACGGGGCCTGCATGGATCTGCACCAGGTCTTCTGTGTATGTTATAGTTGTTAGCTTGGTGTTTTTGTGGGACTCTTAACAGTAGGAGTGGGGCTATCTCTGAGTTTTGCCTTCCTCCTATTGAGTTGCCTTGTCCAGCCTCACTATGAGGGCTTTTGCCTTGTCTTATTGTGTCTTGTTTTGTTGTGTTTGGTTGTTGTCTCTTGGAGGCCTACTCTTTTCTGAAGGGAAACAGAAAGGGAGTGGATTTGGAGGAGAGGAGAGGTGGGGGGAAGCTGGGAGGAGTAGAAGAAGGGTTGATTGAAAGAAGAATCCATTTTCAAAAAACAAACAAACAAACAAACAAAAAACCAACCAAAAAGAAAACAAGAAAGACCTTCTATAAGGTCGTATGAAGGATAAAGAATATGAATGTATAGTTTTACATATGTCACTAAACCAAGTAGTAACAGACCCAGGTGGCTACTCACATACAGATACTTTAAAGATTACAGTTCAGGGTCTCTTACCAATCCAACTTGCAGTTTCATAGTCATGTGCCCTATGGAGACAGCTTGAACTTGTTGACCATTTCTTTCATCACAGAAAGATTCTCTCCAGGAGAAATGGTCCTCATGTAGATGAAAATAAGCACTGAAGTCCCTGTCAAATTGCTTCTCTCATGCCTAACATGCTAGCCACTTGGATTCAGCCCCAGCCCTGCTCAGAGAGAAAGTCTGGGCTCCATTTCAACAAAGCACTTTACACCTACACAGTTTATTGATGGGTGATTTTTCTTTAGTTACTGGGTACAGCTCTGCAGTGTAGCTTCTTTTTTTTTTCTTATTGAAAATAGATTTTTATTTCAGGCAATATATTCTGATTAAGGTTTCCTCTCTCATGGCTTCACCCCCTTCACTACCCACCCAAATTTATACCCATTCTCTTTCTCATTAGAATATAAGTAGACTTCAATAATAATAATAATAATAATAATAATAATAATAATAATGAAGATTATGTGGTGGTAATGATGAAGTACAATAAGATTAAAAAAAGAAAACCAGGATAGGACAAAAGAAACAGAAAATAAAGATCCAAAGAAAAAGCATAAGAAATATATAAGATGCTCAGACATGTGCGCACACACACTGAAAACTTATAAAAATAAAATTGGAAAATAATATAGAAGCAAAAGATTCACAAGGAAAAAAAATTCAGACAAAGAGCTGTAAGCAGTGTAAGTTCTAAGGCAATGAACATACTTCCGACTCCAGGAATTTTAAGGAGACACAAGACATTCATGCTTTGGGCGGAAGCTTTGGCTGACGTATTTGAAGAAGGTCTAAAGGTTTTTTTCTCTTGCTCCCTCGATTTCGCACACAAGTTTTTATACAGGCTCGTGTTTATTGTACATGCATGCACATGTAAGCCTCTTTCTTGTATGATCATTCTTCCTCTGTTGTCAACCGCTGTTCAACTCGAAGGCAGAGGGGCAAGGGCTGCGCTGCACTCACGTCCATTCCAGTTATCCAAACACGGCTCCTCCCATCAGTTGTCACTTCCTGTTACCAGACCTGAGATCACACACACATGGCTGTTTCTGATGTTCTCACTCTGCCATTCTCACATACCTGTCTTCACTGGAACACTGAAGGCTTCTTCCTCACTGCCCAAGAATTGTCCTTTCCCACAAGAACTATAGAGAGGCAGATGAAAAGTGGCTGCGGGGAGCCAACATGGGTCCTCACCTGGGAGCTCACACTCCAAGTGTCAGAGGCAGACCTTTGCTTCAGCAGGAAGGGAAGCCACAGTGAGGAGGTGGTGGCAGCTGCTTTTGAAAGTTGCCCACCCTCACCTGTGAGTGTGACAGGGTTCTTTTTCACACGAAAGACCATCAAGGTTTAGATGTGTTGGGACAGGTTTTTGTCTTGTGTATCTTGAAGCTACAGATGTTTCTAGACTTCATGATACTTTGGCTTACAACTTTTTGGCTTGATGATGATATGAAAGAAATATCTCTCCAGAAGAGGCCATGCTTCGTTTCTTGAATTAGAGTTTTTTTTTTGGGGGGGGGGGGGGGGGACTGGAGGTATGTGCCACGATCCCATTTTTGGTCAGGTGAGTAGCATTTTCTGGTCAGACATGGCCATGATGGAAAACAACCAAGGCTCTAGGACATTGATTCTCAAACTTCCTAACACTGCGATCCTTTAACACAATTACTCATCGTGTGGCGACTCCCAGCCATAACATTATTTTTGTTGCTACTTCTAATTGTAATATTGCTGCTATTATGAGTTGTAATGTAAATATCTGATATGAAGGATATCTGATATGCAATCCCTATGAAAGGATTGTTCAACCCCCCCCCCCAAGGGTCTCGACCCACAGGTTGAGAACCAATTCTCTAGCAGTTCTATTTAACCTACAGCTTAGGGGCTGCACAAACCCAAGGACAGCTATGCATATATCCCAATATGAAATCATAAACTTACTTAAAATAGAATGGGATTTTGTTGTCGTTTGTTCTGTTACCCAGTGGCATAGTTTTACAGCATGAAATCTGTATGTGACAATGTGACATCTCAGAGTCAAGAGCTTGGGTATACCTGTGTGTGTGCTATATTAAGAAACCGTGACGTTGGGTAGGTTAGTCATTCAATGTACTTTGATTTAGAATATTTTGTTTTCCCATGGTTTTAATCTCTCTGTAACCATGTCTAGAGTAGGAAAGTATTTGTATAATATGAGATGGTGCTTTTGAAGGTGATTCAGACTCCCAAGAAGGGGGAAATTTCTACCCCTCGAGGCAGCTGGATACAGGCAGCAAGGTGCTGGTGGTCTAGCTGGGATACAGTGGCAATATGAAGGCCATGGTGCTTAGGAGGTGAGAAAATGCTGTGTAAACAGAGACAGGTTCCACAGGGTCCTTGTGGTCAGTTATGGTAAGCTGGGTCTACGCTAAGGGCTCAGCTTAACTGATTTTTTCCCCTGGGCTGGAGCGTACTGCAGGTACCCTTCACTTTAGCAGGTCCCTGCTGTCCACGGGAAATAGAACAAATATGGAGGTGGTTCTCTCTGTAGAGGACGGAGTGATGTGCTGCTCACTACCCTGGGTTGGAAGGCTTTTTTCTTCAGCTGCTGGCAAGGCTGCTGTGGACAACGTTTGACTGACATATCCCTTCATCTGAATGAATGAGTAAAGAGAGTGAATGAATGAATGCATGAATGAGTGCAGTCCATCCTCTCATTATTTGGTATTCTCAATGGTACAACTACAGTCACATGCAAAGCACAAAATTTGTGAGCTAAGTTTGGAAAAAAAAAAAAGCCCAAGGAATAAATTAAATAAGAAACCTGACAACCACACAGAAATTTCCCATCTTCAGCTTCCGCTGACAAGTTCGTTCTGACTGTAGGTCAGTTTCTGCTGCCATGTACCTGACAGATAGCTTGGAATTTTTATGCCACGTGCAGAGATAGTCAAAGTGTCGCACTTGCCCTTAGGGAGACTTCAGTTGAGTTGCACAGGAAGCTAGAACTAAGGAGTCAGAGGTACACAGAGTAGGGTCTAGGAACTCGGAAGATAAGAGATACAGCTTTCTTTTCTTTCCCTTTTTTCTTTCTTTCCCTTTTTTCTTTCTTTCCCTTTTTTCTTTCTTTTCTTTTCTTTCTTTCTTTCTTTCTTTCTTTCTTTCTTTCTTTCTTTCTTTCTTTCTTTCTTTCTTTCTTTCTTCCCTTCCTTTCCCTTCCCTTTCCCTCCCTCCCTCCCTCCCTCCCTTCCTTCCTTTCATTTTTTCTTTTTATTTTGGACCATCTTATAACTTGTACCCTAAAGGTAGACAACCTGAGGAGGGGAGGTCCTTACAAATCGGACCGACTCTAAGACCAGAAGCAAGGAACAAAGAATGAGACACTGTAGGACAAACACAGAGACATTAGGAGAAAACCCAGGTTGCCCAGGGGCTCTGCTCCTGTGAGTCCCTATTGAACTACAGCGAAGACTGTGGATGCTTGTAAAGGCACATGATCTCAGGTGTTAGTATTCCCATATCTACCATAGAACATGGAGTAAACAAAACAAAACTATAAAAACAAAACAAGACCCTCTCCACCTCACAGGAATGCACTGTCATTTAATATGTGGGTAGATCAGAAAGTCTCTCGGCGTCTTTAAGATAACTCCCAGTTATCTTAAGTCTGAGGTGGGAGTGTGCCACGCCCACTCGTCTACACCAGTTATATCCAAATTATCGGGGGTAAAAGCCTGATTAAGGATGAGAGGCATTAAGGACCTAAAAGGGAGCCTGTGCCTCCTGGGTATTCAAGATAGTCGCTGGCATCTCCTAACACAGACGTGTTCCAGATCAGTCTTTCCAATCTTCAACACGCCCTCATATTTAGGCATAAAGGTACCCTAAGAAATGATTCGTTAATGCCTAAGGTTGAGCATTGTTTCCTGACCAGCACAATGTTCCAATATATCCTAATTCAATTCCAAACTATCCTTAGCTTGGAATTTCTCTCAAGGAATCTGCCTGTCAGACAGGTTTTGTCCTCAGAGTTAGCAACAGAGGTCAAGCTCATTCCTCATTCCTTAGGGCAGTCCCACAATAGTCAGAACTGTTTTACATACTAGAAACTCAAGGCCATTAGCTAGAACTGTTAGGTCGGAACTTCCAGGTGAGTGCCTCCAGCCAGCAAGACCCAGAGAATTAGCAGGAAATGCTAGATCAGATTCTCCTAGTCTTGCCTCCAGCAGAAGCAGAGAATTAGTATAGGAATACCAAAATAGCCCAGCAGGGAGGGCTCAACTGCTCTTCTGTCTGCTTCACACCTGGCTACCTGTTTCTACCGACCTTGTGTGGCCGGTCACTTTCCTACCTGATTTCAGTCTTGCTCTCTGATCCTTTTGACCCCCGCCCACCTACGTGACTCTTGTCATTCGCCCTGTTTCCTGTATACCATATAAGCCTGCTTCTTACTTTGTGTTCTCTCTTGGATTTGGACTCGCTCTTGGACTAGGACCCTCTCTTGAACTTGGACTCTCTCTTGGACGGGGACTCGCACTAGAACTTAGATGAACTAGGACTTAGATACATGCAGTCCGAAGTCCCCCAGGTCCAGAGTGCTTGGGCCCGGGGGATGCAGCACCTATCCAGAGAGGTGGCTGCTTTAGACTCAGTGTGTTTCAGGTGGCCTCAAATGTACCTTAATTACTAAGCTGCTAGATTTATCATTTCTCTTTTGCAATGACTGTAAAAGTCTGATGTCACTTTTAAGACATACATTCAGATCCTGTACTTCATGTGTTGTCTCTGCCATCATTTCTTTGCCTACATGTTGTTGACCTGACTAGGACCCTTTTTCTCTCAAGGATTGAGGGAGGCCCAGATCGGCTGGCCTGCAGCAGGAATGATTATGTCAACCTATGAAAAAGACAGAGCAAACAGAGGCTATGGAAGAACATTTAAAGTGTTCTATAGTGCAGAGCTGTTATGTTGCCATTTTTAGCAGGTGTCTGTTAAATTTTATTGATGGAGGACAGATAAATATCTCCTATGAAACAAAGTGTGCACGTGCGCTTGGATACACACACACACACACACACACACACACACACACACACGGACACACACAGTAAGCAGACATGATTTTTACATTTGTGTTATCTACCTTTAGATTCTTTGGGTTTATAGTTGTTAAGTGATCCTTGCTTTTGGCTTTTTGACAACTATTTATAACTCCTGCCACAAGGCAAATACATCTTTCTTAAAGGTGCGAATGCCTCTTCATACGTTCTTACTCCTGGGATGACTACAGACAGATGAGATCATGTGACTGCAAGTCATGAGATCTTAACCTCAGGTTTCCCTTATTCTTCAGTTAACTATACTAGCAGTATATCAATCAACATATGTTCTTATGTCTCCAGGCCTGTGCTATGTTTATGGGATGCAATAGAGAGAAAGACAAACATGACCCTTTTCCTAATGGTGCCTACAGTTACGGACAAGAAACTAGTCAATCATGATTGTGCAGTTTTTATAGTATTTTTCCCCCTCAGTTGTTGCTAACGTCTCTCAGTTTCCTGATTACTCCACAGTTAGTTTAGAAGGGAGATAACAGAACATACCAGGAAGAGAGCTCATTGTCTTGCATATATGAAGGTAGGCAGTGGAAAGAGAGGAGCTGCACCAGTGTCTACATGGGCTCAGTTCCTCTATGTCTTCAACAAATATTCAGCATCAGGGCCTAACATTCTAAAGTAACAACACGAGTATAAAATATGCATCCCCAGGGAATGTTCAAATATCCTAGAAACAAATTTTAGCATGAAGTTTCTGGGCATCATCCCAGAGAAGTATCTTAGACTCCTGGACTCACTTCTGCGCTTACATGGTTTATAACCATGCTTCGCTAAATCCTGTTACATGGAAGTCTCACTTCTCTGTTGTGAGCTTTTGTGGGTTAGCTACGTGCATCAGGATATAAGCTTGGTTAGAGCAGCTTCACGTATTCCACATGTTATAGAAACTGATCTGGGGAAGAGGGTAAAGAGGATGTGTAGCTGAGGGCAGGGGAGTGCTCACTATGATGCAAATAGATAAAGCAACATTGGGTAGCATAGATCATGGTCACAAGGAAAGACTGAGTCCATTCTGTGACTGTAATTGTTGCTGATGCACAGCACGAAGCTTCATTCTGTGTTCCTACTGAATCTCCAGGTGGACCCTGGGCTTGTAGTGGCTATTGCTATGGAGATGGGGGTGGGAACCAAAGAATCACTCTAAAGTCTCAGAAGGTAATTCCTCATTTATTCATATGCTATTGTAATTACCTACATTTATGTTTTCTAAGTGCTTGGCTGCCTTCTCCAATAATCCACATGCTAACTCAGCTGGACCTCATGACTAGCTAGCTTTGTGCATCTTTTTTTTTAAACAGAGGAAACTTAAACAGCATGAGGCACTGTAATTTGTGGGAGAACTCTCTACCAGTAGGAAGCAAGGCCAGGTTTGAGTACAGCCTATGTCTCCCCTGTAGCCTGAATGCAAAGAGAACTCAGGGAAGAAACCAAAGTGAAGATCAAGGTGGTGTGCTTACCTTTGCAGCAAAACTAAGGGGTTACTCTCTAGTTGCCTTTTCTGTTGTCATAATAAAATACCCTGACAAAAGCAACTCGTGGAAGGAGATTTATTTTTAGCCCACAGTTCAATTTTTATAGTCCCTCAAAGCAGGGAATTTAAGGCTTCAAGAGCCTGAAGCAATTAATCACAGATCATCCAACAACCAGGAAACAGAGAGAGCTGAATGCATGCTTCTGCTCGGCCCCCTTTCTCTACTTATACGGTACAGGATCCTAGGCAGGGAATGTTCCTGCCCATAGTGGTTGGATTTTTTTCCCCATCTTAATGAACACAAACAAGTTAATTCTCTCACATACCCATTTCTCAGATATCTTCAGAATCTGTTGGACTGATAATTATAAGCTCCCAGAACTATCAGTTCAATGCAGTATTTTAAAGTATTAAAAATTAATGAAAAAATAATTTACCATCTCATTTCCTTTTTCAATATGGCTTGCCAAAATATTGAGATGAGTCAAGTTTTTTTCCTCCTCTTCTTTTTTCTTTTCTTTTCCTCCTTCTGCTTTCTCTTCTTCCTTTTTAGGCACTTAGGAATGGAACCTCATATGTGCTGAATATCAACTCCATGACTGAACTACACGCTCAGCCCCATCATGTCACCTGTCAATTCTTATTCTGACAGACCTGAGAGTCTGAACAGCACGTTAGCTAATGCAAGTCTGTACAGCGAGATACTTCTGTTGAGCAGTCCTGTAGTTCACAGGAATAGCCACAACCTCTTAAACACACAAAGTAGTCAGCACAAGTCATAGCCAAGGAATACCAAGGGTCAGAAGATCCTTATGGAAAGCCAGGTCTCTACCATCCTTCCCCAGTGCATTTTCACACTCCCTTTGCTCTTCTTGTGAACATCTAAGGATGATTAGAAGCCATAGAAGAGTGTGGGCTATATGATAAAAACACTTTCTCCAAAATCTCTCTCTGCTCGCTTCCTGTCTGGATTTCTGTTCCAGCCTGAGCTGGGTGTATCTTGCATATTGAGTGTCTTGTCTTTTTCTGTTCTCTGTCACAGCATGCATTGGCACTAGTAGCTAGTGAGGTGGACTGAAGGCAAGTGAGTTGAGTGAGGCATCTCATGTCACTGCCCCATGCCCAGCCTGTAACAGAGTTCACATAATCTCTGAAAGAGAGTAAATGTGCTTCCAAGGGCACATTTAACCCTATGGTTCTAAGATTCTCTTTGTCTCTTGAAAGAGCAATTTCTTTCTTTTCTCAGAGCAAAAACTGTATACATTTTCATATGTAAGTTGAAATGACGTATGTGCTTCACTCTGATAGACTGGAGTTTCCATACTTAACTGCCTAATCTTCCACCCTGGAGATGATACTGCACATAATCCTCAGTCAGTCCCCAGGATGAGCCCATGACTCAGTGTATTTGCTTGGTAAATGTAAATTTACTTGGTAGTAAGAATTTTAAAAAATGTCATGTGCATGTCATGTGCACACACATATATATTATAGCTGTTTGTATTGAGACCTGCTTTGATAGTCTCAATTTTGAATTCTATCGCAGCCAATTTGAATGATCCTTTTAAACAAAACTCAATCCAAACAGATGTAAGCGTTTGAACCTTGCTAAGTTAAGGTTTATTTTTAAATCCAGAGAGCTTTGGTGTTTGAAAGGACAATCTGTGGCACTTGCTTGTCAGCTCAGGAAATTGGTCCAAGAGTTGAAGTGCAAAGTGAAGCGACCGGACGAAGGCTTTTCTAGGACACACTATCAGCTTGGAGCAGACGTGCCCAAGCAAATCCATTATGCCAAGGAGAAACTTTCACAGCTGTGAAAGTGGCCTCAGAAAGATGGAAGCGGAGAAGACGGAAGTGGGACACCGAACTGTGCCATTCTCGTCACAGAGCATGACTTCCCAGCTATAGTGCAGTTGAGAAAGTGCTGGGCTGTCTCCTGTGAGCTCCACAGTACGATAGCTGTCATCTGTACTTTTCTTTTCATTGTCTATGAACTTTGAACTTGCTCATGGATAAATGAAGCTGACGAGCCTGGGTGCAAGCACTGGCTTTCAGCTGCTCTTCAATCCATCCATCCCTCTTAGATTCACTTTAAGCAGATAGAAATGGATTTGACCTAAAATCATTTTCAGGGCTTTGGTGTTGGTAACACAAAATAACCTTATGGACTCTTGCTGAGACCATGCTAAGGAATTATGACCCGCCGGCTGCCAGTTTCTAGGTAGGTCCTTCCCATGTTCTTCTTGTTCTCTTGAATGTGGTCCCCTTTACCATGCAGTGTGGCACCACAGGTGAGTACCTTTCAGATACTGTGAGACCCTCAGAGGCAACGGTTTACTCCTCCATAAATATGTGGATCCAGGCTGGATATGATACACAAAGAGAAACAGCTTATCCTAGGCTGGCCCTTAAGTTAGCTCCAGGTATGTTATCCATCTGGAGAGCTGGCCTTCTTTTTATTCCTCTCTGTGCATCTGGTAGAAAGTGGGCACCTCAGAACCACAGTCTCACACTCTCCAGCTGTGGGGAGGTCTTAAGTGCCTCCTATTTCTTTCTCTGGTCAGCTTACTTTTCTTCAGGCATCCAAGTTGGTAGATTATAAATCTGAAGTCTTTTAGGGCTGAGAAATAGCTAGACATCTGTCCCCTTTGGTTTTTGAATTGTTGGCAGTAGTTGTTTATTTTCTTTTGTTTTTGATCATTAGACACATTGAAGAAAAAGAACATTTAAGACATTGGCCTTTAGTATTAAAATGGTACTTATTTATAGATATGCGGTTAGGATCTCTCTGATGGGGCTGGCATGGCAGCGTGGATGAGCAATACCTCACAGGGCCTCACTCCTATGAAGGTCTATAGGCAATTGAGTGCTACTCTTGAGATGGAGAATCATCTTCCTCCAGAGATGAGATCCCCAGATAGGTTATCTAATCCAAAGTCCAGCCCTAAGAACATGTATATATGAATAACAGTAAATAGATTCATCAGGTTATATGTGTGTGTTTGTGTGTGTGTGTATATGTATGTCTGTATGTATTTATGTATGTACCTTACAATAATAATTAAAGGAGAAGAAGACGTCATAAAGTTGAAAGGGAGTTGAGGGGGCATGAGAGGAATTGGAGTCAGAAGAATTTGAAATGGAAATGAGGTAAATACCCAGGTACAAAGTTCTCAAGAAAATTAAATGTAAAAATAAACTTTTAAAATTAAAGCAATTGTAAGTAAAGAAATAAAGAGCACAAAGAAAACAATCTCTCTGGTGGTACTTGTGTAAAAAGTTGTAGAAGGTCCACCTAAGAAAGAGGTATGTACTGTCTAAGAAAGAGAGAGAGAGAGAGAGAGAGAGAGTGTGAGAGAGAGAGAGGCTCTATATTGAGTATCTTCACATGTCCTAGCTAAGGACATGGGACATTTCCTACCTCTTAAGAGTCATTATATGACTTTATAGTAGGGACAGTAACTAAAACCCTGCTTCATGTGCCCTCCAGCAGACCTGTGGAGACAGGTCTGGGTTCTAGGTGACAGAGGTGTATGAATAATGAGCACATACTTGTTGGCAGCCCAAAGATAAGACGTGTTCCTCCTTGGATTCTCAAAAGGAAGGTGCAGATTAGCACCTTAGTCAGAAGCCAGGTTTCTAACTTCTACGTCCTGCTCACCCCACTACACTGCATGCTCTGGAGCTCATCCTTTCCACCTTGACCTCTCTCTGGGCAGCGGCAGGTGCTGGAGCACTCACCTGCCTAGGCTGGAGCCTGGAGACAAAAATCTCACTGCTCATCTCACAAGTGCTCTGGTTAATGGGCAAAGCTCAGAGACATTTCCCTAACATTCTCATCTCATCTTAGTGTGCAAAGGATCAGCTGATGAGATGCCAGTTCTTCCTGGCCCTTTGGAACTGCATAGACTTTCCCCATGTGTTATCTGAAGTGTCACCAGCAGATCATAGTCTTGTGAGACAAATATTTTTATTTCTTACTCTATAGATAATGAAAGCGACCAATTTAATCTGAGCTTCAAATACAATCAGATGCTGCAGATATTTAAGTTGAAGAAAACTTCATCAACTCCCAGGCACAGAATGCTGGTTATATGTTCCTCTGATCTAGCAGGTGATAAGGGAAGACTGAAGCCAGTTGACTCTAATGCTTAATCTCTTTTTCATCTTCTGCTTCCATTGTGGATACAGCCATCTATTTTCCTGGTCAACAATTCTAGCTTCTGCTGTTTAAAACATCTTCCTACCAAAGATGGTTGGTAAAGTTGGTGAGAGTCATTAAGTATACTTTTCAGATAAGAGTCTGGTTTGAGTATCTAGAGCCAATGAGGGTTCAGTTTTCTGAATCTGGGTCAATGGTTTCCCCATTCTCTACCATTTTGTCAATGCTTAGAATTGACACAAATTCTTCTCTTGATGTCACAGGGGCATCTTGGGTCTTTTTTACATCAGGAACTTAACACAAACCTGAGCGATGCCCTTCTCTGAGAATGAGGGAATTTACTATGCTGTGCTTAGGTGCCTCACTTTATGAGGGAATTTACTATGCTGTGCTTAGGTGCCTCACTAAAGTGATTATTTTCATCCCTACCCTCCATGTATGTGACAATGTCTGTATCCTTTATATAGGAAGATTAAATCTATTCAAGATAATTGTTCTTATAGGAGCAGCAGAAGTCTGGCACACAGTACTGCTTAACTCTCACATTCGCAAACCTTGATGCATCCCACAGAGCTAAGCACACTTGTTCTGCTTTTTATTATACAAAATAAGAATGCCATTCACAAACCTGCTCATGGAACCATTTCTTCTATTTAACCTTAAGTTTTGTTACAACATTTTTTAAAAAATTGAATTCCAATTGTCTTCACTCCATTTCTTCTTGTCTGTCTCATGTGCCCCAGTGTAGGGGAATGCCAGGGCCAATAAGTGGGAGAGGGTGGGGTGACAGGCATTGGGAGGGGGGAGGCAAAAGGGGTTTGTTTTTGTTTTTGTTTGTTTGTTTGTTTGTTTGTTTTGGAGGGGAACCTGGGAAAGGGAAAATGTACCTGTAAATAAAGAAAATACCTAATAAAAAAAAACAAAACAAAACACATACCATGACTGGAAACGTTTATACAAAACAGTTTTTTTTTCTTTAAAAAATAAAACCTACTTTTTGATTATTAGCTGGAAATACTTAAGAACCAGTAAAAGTGAGACCAAAATGTCAAGGCAAGTGAATCAAGAAGAGGGCCCAGAAAGCGAAGCATAGTGATATAATATCTTTCTCCTTGGCTTTGCTAACAGAGGATGGCACGGCCACTTCACTTGCATGGCCTGTAACAACATGGGGAACTTGAAACAAAGCCTAGGTCATCGATGTGATGGAGTAATCTCAGTGTGCGGAAAGGGAGTATAGTAAACAGTCCAGCAGGGACCTCACCTCCACGAAAAATTTGAAGTGTCTAGTAGGTTGACAGCTGACTGAGTACTCATATAAGGCAAGAACTGACAGCTCTACTCTCATTCATACAAGCCTGCCTTCTGCACTCTCAAACACAAGGGCTTAAGAGAAATTTCTCCACCAGGAACTTATAAACACAGGGATTTCCTGTTGGCAGTTTCTCAAGGCTCCACCCAACAGTTACCTAGCAACAGTCAGGCAGGAGCTTGGCTTACTTATAATAGGACCCTCCCCCCACCCCCCACTTTTCTCTCTGTCTCTGTCTCTTTTTATCTCTCTACCTCTCTCCCCATGTGTTCCTGGCTGGCATCTTCCCTTCTTTCTCTCTCCTTCTGTCCTCCTCTGTCCCCTTTCTTTCTCTGCCTCGACTCCCTTCCCCAGACCTTCTTCCTAGGTCCCAAATAAACTTTGTTTTATACTAGACCTCTGTATGACTGATACCTTGGGAAGATGCCACAGTATGGGCCCTCTAAGGCACCCTTCCTGCCTATCATACCGAATTTTATAAAACATACCATTTCCAGCCTGGATTATCTGAAAACCATCAATCTGAATTGTGTAAGGAAGTCTTGTAATTTCTTTCACTTTTGAGCAAGCTCTCTTCTGGGAGCTTCCCCTTCCTGCCTCCTTCCTGAGCAGGACTATGGGAAGAGCCTGGTAGGTATCTCTAAGCTGATGCTCAGCAATGGAATTTAGATGAAAAAGGTTACTGCTATCTTACTAGAGCTGTGGGAGCTGATGAGTGAACAATGAGAAGAGGAAATAAATTAAAGTCTTTTGAATAGGAAGTCCTATGCATAAAGATTTAGATTAATAATAAGCAATGCCATCTACGTTCATTTGTGGTGGTACTGCCTCAGGAATAAGTTCCACCTTGTTGGTAAGATCAAAACTGAGCTCATGTTCCCAGGCCCGGAACCCAAATCCTGTCCTGCTTCTTCAGATGGTTCATGTTTGTCTGCTAAGCAGTAAAGGATGTAAAGAGGGAAGATGCTGTTATCTCTTATCTAAACTAAGGCACACAGTCATCCCTGTGCTGCCTGTCTTGACTTCATTGACTACGAGCAGCTAGCTTGCCTACTCCTTTGTTCTCATATCATTCTAAATTCCAGGTCAGAATCCAGGAGGGGACTAGGCTTCAAAAGCTGACTCAAGGACCCTGAAACCAAGTGAGCCAGATAAGGTCCAGTCACCAATATGAACTCTCTTGCTTAACCCCTTGTGTTAAAATATGATTGGTCAATACAACAGCTCATGCTCTCCCCCTTGCTTTGGGTTCCCATTCTATAAAAATGTGGTTCAATCTCCCTTCAGGGACTTCAGATCCTGAACTGGTCACTTCCTTGCAAGCACAGAAAATAAAGCTTTCATTTTTAAGCACCTGTCTCTGAATGTGTTTTCTCAGCTTCCACCCTGAACTCAACAATACAGCAAGAAAATCGAATACAAAGGGGATGGTATTGAGATGGAAAAGAAATATCTTATTAAAAACAACGGACTTTGTATCAGCGTCAAGACAACATGGGGAGATGATAATTCTGAGAAAAAACAGTGCTACCCTGAGGTTATCAGTCCTAGGATGCTATCCCAGGATCCTATCATTTTAAAAGTCATTAAAAGTCTTATTTTAATATGAAAAATATTTTTTTCTAATTTCTTTTTATTTTTCACAATAGACTTCAATACAGAAAATTTCAGATTGAGATTTTTAATGTTGAATGGAAATTATGTTTGCAGTTAGTTTGAGATATAAAGAAGAATGACCAAAGATTATGTTGCTATTTGGGGTATATACTTAAAATCTTTGACTGTCTAGAACATGCTATAAAACTTAAACAATTAGTATGTAAGATAAAATTAAATACAAGGCAGTGGTAACATATAAAATGTGTGATTAGAATGAAAGTGTTGGAGTATCTGTGTGTTTTCTAGTTTGTTTTTCTCTTGCTGTGATAAAACACTGACCAAAACTAACTGGAGGAAGGAGGGCCTTGTTTTATCTCACAACTCCCAGGTCACAGATCATCCTTGAGGAAAGTCAGGGCAAGAACTCAAGGAAAAAGTATCAAGGAGAAACCATGGAGGGAAGCCTCTTCCAGGTGGGCTTGCTCCAGTTCCTGCTCAGCTAGCAGGGGTGGGAGAGTGGGAGGGTGGGAAGGTGATGGGTGGAGTGGGGGATTAGAGGGAGGTGAGATGGAGTGGGAGGGTTGGGGGTAGGATGAAGGATGAGGATGCTGGCCCTGCTCTCAATGGGGTGGGCCTTTCCAAGTGAATCAACAAACAAGATAATTCCCCCACAGACATGGCCACAGGCCCGTATGAACAGGGCATTCTCTTTATTGATGTTCCCTCTTCTAGGTAACGTTTGATTGTGACAAATTGACAATATTGACTCTAAAACATGGAAATAGAGTTTTAAGTAGATATTGAAGTTTTATGTATTAAAATACTTGAGAAAATCTCTCTCTCTTTCTCTCTCTCTCTCTCTCTCTCTCTCTCTCTCTCTCACACACACACACACACACAAACAGAAGGCAAAATTAATAAACAAGTACAGGAAAAAAATAGAATGAGAAAAGGGTGTGTGCATGTGGTCGTACATATACCTCCTTATCAAACTCCACAAAGGAAAACAAGCCCCACAATAAGGAAGTAGCAGAGGAGGCATGGAAACATTTTACAACAAGGGAGATGCTTTAAAACTGAGAGCAGGCACACAGATTTGAGCTGTTCCCGTATTTTTCAGAGTGTGTGAAGATTTGACAAGGGGAACAAGAACTCCTGAAGAGAAGCTGCCTGCGAGGCTGACTGGTTGATCAGTGACTCTGCGAGTTTGGAACGCTGCTGATCTCATAGGCTAACTACAGTTTCTTTGGGGCTAATTTTATGCCACAAGAGACCATACCTGGCCCACCTCAGTATCAGACCTAAAGGTCTGATCAAGGGATAAAAACCTTTGGAATGTATTAACATCACAAAGCCCTATTTACTATCAAAGGATAGGCTAAAGAATGCTGAGATAACATTGTAGGTGTGCAGCCGAGGTCCCTCGACCTGCTGTATCTGCTCCCTCAAGGTTCCACCAACGGATTTTAAAATTGTCTTGATTTATAATGTTCTTTGTTCTGTCAATAAAAATTCCATGAAACTGCTTTCATGTTGGAACATTGTATTTGAGGATCTATGTTCCTAGGCCACAGTCACCCACATTTAGCTTTAGAACAAACTATCTTTTTATTTCCCTTGAGGAAAGAGCTGAGTTTTTTTGTTTTTTGTTTTTGCATCAACAATACATAGTCTCTTATAACTAATTAATATTTAAAATACTTAACTTTTTAAAAAAAAATAAAGGAAGGAAGTGGGGCCTTGTGAAAGACAGTGGGAAATCACTTCATGCTTTCTTCATTTGCTTTTGCATCTTGGTGGGTAAAACCCTTCAAAATCGCATGGATGTAAAGCTGGAAATAGAATTTTATTCTTCAAAGGATTTTTGTTCAAGCAAACAATAACAGTGCCAATGGGGACACAAATGCCTGTAATTGCAGTGGGTAACTAAGGAAGTGGTGCAGGCCTGATGCAGGCCATCAAAAGCCAGCCCTTTTTTAGGGCCTTTAAAAAAAAAAAAACACCAGCCCAATTCAGGTCTTTATTGTCCTCATTTTGCTCTGGAGCTCACCCCCACCCCTGAAAAAACACCCATCAATAGAGAGACACAGGAAATTAAATTTCACCATTCACCAGAAATAGTCAAGCAATTATCTCCCCAATTACTCAGAATCAGTTTTTAAGTAACAAAAGTCAAATAATCAGTCAGTTTAGTGTTCTTTTTTCCATTCAAGCCTGATAGAACTTTCCCAGCTGCTCTCATTACTTATGAACATCCATCCCTTCTGTCTCCTCCATTTGTGTTTGTTAATAAGCTCAAGTCAGACTGCACCTCATTTAAGGATGACCCTTCTAGAGTGCAGACACTTCAGTTTTTGTTCCTGTAACAGTAAAGGCATTTCTTCCAGGTTTAACACAACCATCAGCCATCACAAAGCACAACGCCTTGGCCTTCCATCACAGCAATGAAAGAGCAAGACCATACAGTAATAGCTACTTTATGGAATTAGGTAGGTAGAAATCCAACAGAACCTGACCTAATGCTCCATCCATCATCATCTTCACTTTCATGTGACAGAAGGTTGAACAAGCAATGGAACTCCTGAGATTCAGCCCTTGAGCCATTGTTCATGCTTGGGTGGGATTGTAGCTATTGAGCTCTATAAGCAACCTCAGAAAGCTCATTGGTTCAGCAAGAAAGACTGGGATGTAGTCATCTCTTAGAACTTTGCTGCCTTATCGTTGGGTGAGAGATATTAGTGGGTTCAAAGGTTATTGGGGATAGTTTCTTTCCCCTACCATCTGAGGCTTATTAGACAAGGAAATGAAATACCAGGACTGATTAGAAGATTGGAACTTTCTGGCCCTGGGTGGGGACATGCCTATCTGAACTGCCTGGAAGTCTTAAGATCACTGTCTAGTTGGAGGCTTTTTGGTAAAGAATAATGACCTCACTTACAAGTTAACTCAAG